>DVZL01007830.1:0-10546 GCA_018236625.1 Lasaia peninsularis
CATACATACATACATACATACATACATACATACATACATACATACATACATACATACATACATACATACACACATACGTACAATCCAAGCTAATAAAAGCGTATTAAAAAAACCGCATCAAAATCCGTTGCGTAGTTTTAAGAGATTCAAGCATACATAGGGATATAGGGACAGAGAAAGCGATTTTGTTTCATACTATGTAGTAATTACCTATCTTATACTAAATCAGAAATTAAAATACATAGCTTAAACGGTTTAGCCATTTTTATTTTTAGCTAAACTAACGATTAGAAATCATTTTTGTACACATATATTAGATATGGAGATAGGTAGATTCACTAAAATAGCACTTTGTTAATTTTTATGAAGAAACTTTTACCCTATAAACAGTGATAAGCGATTTCCATAAATAAGATTAATTACACGTAATTAAATTACTTATTAGACACTTAATTTTGAAACGCAATAAGGAAGTAATTGCATCTATCGGCCTATACTCGGTAACCGGTGTATCAGGTTAATAGGCTTTATCTTGACATAGCACCTTATTCACTTGATACTATTTCGTATCTAGAAAATTGTAAGTCTTTTTGACCCATTTTTAAAGTCATTTATTTTCAGTTCGGACGCGTTAAATTTAAAAAGTGAGAATATAATAAATATTTTACACGTGCTTCGATGGCCTTATGGTTCGCGCTTTAGATTTTAATTCCGGTAGTCGTTTTTCGAATATAATCTATATAAATAAATATGAATCTTTAAATGTGTTGCTTAGCGCAAAACTCGCAAAGGGTGAACCGATTTGGGTCAATGCTTTTTTGTTGTATGTGATGATTGATGAAGTTGAAAAGCTGAGAATATTACGAGGAACGGAGGAAAAACACACTTTTTATTGGATAAGATAGCGAACAGGCCCACAGGTCTCCTGATGGTAAGAGACAACCGTGGGCTATAGACACCATAGATGTTGTAGGTTGTTCGCTGTCCTTTTGCTAAGCTGTTAGGGCTAATGTTCGAGCCTAGTAGACTCTCTGGCCGGAACAGGCCAAAGTCATTACGGCGGCGGAAACAGGTAAGGCGGTGGATCCCTACCCTACCCGGACGAGTTGCTGCATGCTACCAACAGTGGTCATTTTGGTAGTGACCCAGTTAACCTCGCTCGCCTCTTATGAGCTGCCTGGTAGGAAGGCAGTTGGTATTGGTTGGTACACAAAGAACCCGGACCAACACGGGGAATTTTTTAAATTTTCAATTATTTTTTTGTCAGCTAGTGTTAACAAATTTTTCTTTGAATTGTAATAACATATACTCATAAATAATAAATTTTAGCATAATATAAAAAGAATGTGTGTACCAATGAGTTTTTCTAACTTCACTTCATTTTCTGAGTGCTCTTACGATGATGGAAAACATTGTTAAGAAACCAGGAACCCGTGTATACGAATTCGACGTAACCTAGGATTGGGTCTAGTTTTCTTTCTTAGTTACAGAGGTCAGACGGATTTCGCTCTGCATAAAAACTCCTTGTCAAATCCTCTGGATTAGGTAGCTAGCCCCGAAATCAACTAATATAAAACTGGACAAGGCTAAGTCGAAAAACAATAATAATTTACACGTGCTCTTAAGCATTAATTAATCTATAAAACAATTAGTGATAAAAATCAGATCAAGAAGATCAGGTAATCATGTGAACGGCCATGGAACATTCATGTTCGTGTATGAGCCCCATCAGTTCGTGATTATGTTAACCTTTATGTGCTACAGCTGAAATAACAGTTTATCAAAATAAACGGCTATTATTGGTACCTGATTGAAATACTCAAGCTACTTAAATACAATTATCGTGTTGAAACGGAATTTAAGCAAATTATCAAATATTTAAAGGGTCCTTTAGAAGTTCCAATCTACTTGTAACGGTTTTATTATCTATGATCAATGCGTTTGTTATTTCTGTACCAAATGATAACTGACAATAGATGGTGTGATTTTTTTTAAATGTTTTAAAGAAAATATAATATTACATTTTCGAATACCGAATAACTTTTGTCAAATTACGCGTTATAATTTGACAAAAGTTATTCGATATCTTATACCATAGTTACTTTAGGTTGGTTCTGCTTATACCTACAGAGTCTCCTTAGTTAAATCCATAAACCAGTTTAACATGACCTATACGTACACGATCCTGTACATTCCGGGTTTCAAGTAGCCTTTGAAACATAACAGTTGCTACATTCTTTTACAGAACAATTACGAGTATCATAATCAAAATTGGTCAGCCATTTTGACCAAGCAGGTCAGCATTGAATATTTTTATACATAGATTTAACAGTTACGTAAGCCAAATAGTTAACGTATTACAGTGTTTATGTTTTACCAAAATTTGTTTAGGTATTTATTTACTTAAGTCTCACGTTGCCTTACATAAAAAATAGTACCTTCACGCCTATTATCCTCCAAGGGGTAGAAAGAGGTGTCTTAGTACTAAAGTTAGTGTTAAGGCCGTTAGCCGCGTAAAGTCCGGGATTCAATTCCCAGGTCGAACAACTTTTCTTAAATGTTTTTCATATTATTCTGAGTAAGCATTAGGTACATTGCCCGGGATTGGAATATGCCCGAAATGACGATAGGCTTACCACCTATCACATCATGGGCCCTAGTATCTTGGCTAATCGTGGGTGTTCTAGTATATCTACTGGACTCACGAGTCGTGGATATACTAGCATACCTCTGCACACTCCTTCGGGGATAATTGGCGTAAAGGTACTTTTTTTTACTTTTATATCTATATTTAGTTTACCCACCCCATGAAAGTCATTTTTCATACAATGAACTTACGCAAGTTGTATAATCCTGTGACAAGTTACGTATATTATAACATAATTAACAATATTACACAACAGTAATATAAATTAGAAAGAGCTCACATCGCCGGAGTAAGATTAATCTGGTAAATAACGAACTCGTGCACACGCGACAGTAGATGCCGTGGAGTTTTCATCACTTCAACTTGCACAATTCACGACGCTTGCGTTGGGTGCAAACTTTAAGTGCCACACGAATCACTCAAGCATTATGCCCATGCTAAAGCAGCCACATATCTACGATTTTTAAGAACCGGGGCAAAAACTTGATAGTGTTGCCATCTCCTTTCAGTTTCTAAGAAAAACTGCTAAAACTGACAATGATCTCGAATTGAATTACTTGATATAACAAAATGCTTTCGTAAATCACTAACTTGGCGTATTGAAACACAAAATTATTATTTTTTAAACATATTTAGGTTAATATTAAACATATAAATTGATTGTGCGAAAAGAGGCTTTACTTGTCCAATATATCGAATTCTTGTCTCAAGGATTCGGCACTCCATGAACCTGCCACCCTGGCCAAATGCCCTGGTTTGCCTCACCTTAGATCCAGGACTGTGCTAAAGTTTTCTGGATAACACTCCCCACAACGTCCTGTACCGAACAAAAAAATGACCATTTGACTTAGCATGTACCTACATTTTCAAATCCTGTCGGAGATTTAGCTTTTCTTAATTAAAATAAAAAAAATCACGAAAATGTAGTAAGTATTGCTAAGTCTTTGTTTAGAGAGAGAGAGAGAGAGAGAGAGAGAGAGAGAGAGAGAGAGAGATAATATCCAGATAGTTGGTTAAGCTTAATGGTTATGGTACCACTTTATGGTAACACACCGCCGCGAGCGATAACGAATCAATGTCGCTTTTGTGAATTCGCAAAACTACTGTATGATCACTCATGATCTTCTCAGGGATTGGCCAATTCTAACTAATGACTAGTCAAAGTTTCGAGAACGGGGCTCTAAATAAAAAAAAATTAGTTTATATATTTTCATCAAATGAATTTAGTAAGTTATTGTGTAATTTATCATAAAATTTCAATGCATATTCTACACCGAAAGATCTTAGCGAAATTAAAATATATGTTTCTACAGTATGTGTATTCGTTAAAAAATTGTGTTATGTAATAAAAGTGAGAAGAACAATGTTAGTCTAGTAGTTAACACTTCAACTTCCATTCTGGTTGTCTAAGGTTGGAATTTCGTCATGTATCAATTAATGTAATGATTTTTTCTAACTTAAGTATATTTTTGAATGTTATTACAGTAAAGAAAAACATCGTGAAGGAAATCAAATGAATGTATTCGAATTCAATCTCATCTAAAATTGTGATTGAAAAACTGCTATCCTTGTCAAAACCCTAAATTTAATTGTCCACCCGGATATCATCTATACAAATAAATAAAATTTGAGAGTCGGTATGCAATATAAAAACACCGCTTTTCACTCAATGCAAATGTAAGTATGTTTACAAGGTACATACCTATTCCAAAATAATATTTTTAATAATTTTCTTATCTCTGAAACGGCTAGAACAATTTTGACAGGACTTTAATTGGCAGAGAGCTGATGTAATAAGAAATAGCTTAGGCTATTTTTATTTTAGAAAATTATAAAATAAAATAATTAAATAAAAAGAGCACAGCTAGTCTAATATAACAACGCATAATGCTACGCTGAAGGTATGCTAAAAGTTGAGCGTATTATGTGCCAAACCACTAGATACATTTTGATGTGGTTTTAACAGCTCAGAAAGCAGATATCCAACTTATAATTCATCCTACTTCATTGAAATCGTAATTTAGTGTTAGTAGAATAATGTTTAGTAAAAGTAAAAAGTTTCTACGAGTTACATTTGTTTAAATAAGTCCAACTAGCAGAGAAACATTTTCTCATTATTTTTACAATATTACAGTAAGTCATATTTACATAAGTAGGTACATTATTTTGATAAAAATTGGTTATTCTTCCATGTTCATCTCTATAATGTGGACTTTATGACTCGTTTAGCTATTTAAATGCGATATTTTGTTATAGAGGATCTTAAATAATTAACCTCTTACTCAGATCCTCAACAATTCTTAACTTTTGAAACTGAGTGAATTAAAAACCTCTATAAGTTATAATAAACCTCGCTCCATTGATATCTCAGTTATAAAAGTTTCACTATACTTATACACAAACGTAACATATTTCAAGTGTATAGTTCTTTTTTCATTATCTTGATGTTCAAAAATCTAATAATACGAGTAGATAATTTTAAATAATCAATAGAAAAAAGTCTATTCTCGAATTTTTAGATACACGTGTTATACGTCAATTGATTTTAATGAAAGTCATTTCGGTATGAGATCGGATCTTAGACCATTATGAAGATGCAAGCATGCCTCGCGTGTAGTTCAATCACGTAGTACATGTAGCTGTTTGGCAACAAGGCCTAATGGTTGGCTAAACCAACAGGTAACTATTACATAACCATGTAAACTACTGTACACAGATCATACTGTATCTAATTTGTAAGTAACTATACAACTATTCGACAGCGGCTATTGTTTCTAATGGATTTGTGAAATGTGAGTTATAGAGATATACTAATATTGTAATTGCGAAAGTTTACGATACTTTGGATTATTAACAAAAATTACTGGTTCTTTTTTTTATTATTATATGTAAGGAAAGGAATTTTAGCGCCATCTTACCTGATGCTAGGTGACGATGCGATCGAAGGTGGAACATGCCTACCTAGTTACAGCCTATTTACTCTGGCCTTAAACATGGTTAAGTTACCTATATTGTTCCGGGAATACACTCGCAGGCAGCGAATTCCACTCCGTAGCCGTTCGCATCAAAAAAGTTGAGCCAAATCGTTTTGTGCGGATAGATGGCATTCGCCCGCCCTCCCGCACCTTGTTTCCCGACGATGGAATGAGGCCGGATGAATCAAATCGTGCAATTATTTCACACACTCGCCGAAATGTATTTTGTAGAAAACCGACAAAGGAGCTACCTCACGCCGATACTCAATGCTCTGCAATTTTATTTTGGTCACTGCGGCGTCACCAATAAGCTTCTTAGCTCGTTTTTCCACCGAATCCAAACCAGCCAGCCGGTATTTGCCTGATCCATCCCAAAGGTGGCAGCGGTACTCCATAGAAGACCAAACTTGTGCTTGATATAGGTGATCTTATTTGCTCTACATGTGCTTCTTGTAGAGCATTTTTTCGTAAAACTTTTTTGTAAAATTTGATCAAATGCAATCATGATTTGATTGTAATGATCAAAAACAAAATATGGTTTTGTGATTTTGAAAACTGAATTAACCAAAATCGATTTTGTAAATCGCCAGTTTTTTTGTTAATAATAATCAGTGTTTTTATTGATAAAAAGTATTTCTTGTTAATAACCAGTACTTGTGTTAATTACCAGTATTTTTCTTGAGCATTATTTCGTTCCTAGTATATAATTTATCGCCTGATTCTAATCGGTCCGATTGTTTATTTTAATGCGTCTCTTTTTATATTATTCATATTCATCAGCAAGTACCTATAATAAGTTATAAGTAAATATTATTCCAAAAAAACATGAATTACCTACTAAAAAATCACCGAACAAAGTCATGGACTAGAGATGTCACGAATATTCGGCAACTATTCGGTATTCGTCCTATTTGGCCACTTTTTGATATTCGGTATTCGGCCGAATAATATACACTATTCGACCGAATACCGAATACCAAATCATGTAAAAAAGACATATTTACTACTAAACAGTATGTATTTACTTTCAAATTACAACAGTCTAGTGATTAAAAGTTATCAGTGGTAAGTTGTGATGGATAAAAAAAAGCTTTTCACCATTTTTTGTAATGGAAGCAAATGATTACACTTTTCATTGTAAGTGTTACCAGCTTCAGAACCTCTCACTACTTCTAGGAGAAGAAAGATAAAATTTCGCAAAATTTTAAGAAGTTTGGGTATTGTTTTTCGTTTGCTAACCTGCTGCGACAACGCAACGAATAAAACAGGTTGCGACTGTCTTAATCCAGCTAACACGCCCCGGAAAAGTATGTATTTCGTGCCGAATATTCGGCGCTTCAGCAAATAGCGCTGCCGAATATACAGCATTTGGTATTCGGCCAATTCACTATTCGTGGCATCATTATCGTGGACACCGCTAGTTTATAATAAAGTTCGAACAAATTAAAACAGGAGACAGGCAAAAGCGTATAAGGTGCAAGGTCTCAAACCGTTTGTCTGTCTCTTTTCTCATATTAATTTAGAGGTCAAAATGCCAAATTACCTTAAATATAAACGTAATCACTACGATTAAATGTTATCGGTACTCGTATATACGAGCCAAGGACATAAGCGACTAGTTGGCATCCTTAGTACATCCTTTCTCGAATGCAGAATCTTTGGATTTGCGTAATCGTTTGAAGGTACGGAATTTGTTGTAGGTACTTGCTTTGAATCTGACAATATACTTGATAATAAGTAGATCACGAACGGCAACATTGTCATGCCACAGACTATATGCTTTACTAGCGGTGCCCGCGACTTCGTCCGCGATTTTGATTTATTTATTTTATACATTTGCAAAATAAAATTTTGAAACAAAATTATCCGAATCCCCCCCTCCCCCTCCCGTTCCAACACGAACCCCGTGTTGGAACGGGAGTTCGGGTTCCGTTGTAGAATAGGCCAACTGCTTTCCACCTACGCAGCTTGTAACGACTCGCCCGGATTGGTACCACCGCCTTACCTATTCCTGCAACAATAGCATCAGTGCTTATCATTGTCGTATTCTGGTTTGGAGGGTAAGGTAGCCGGTAAACTTACTCACGCAAGAGGCTTACCATTCCAGCCTCAGGTTGGCAACGCACATTTTCCACCTTTGGTGTCTATAGGCGACAAGTATTTCTTACCATCAGGAAATCCGTCTGCTTTGTTGCCTTCCATTATCGTAAAAAAAAGCGTTCTGCTTTCGATAATTCACGCGGGAGAAACCGTGAGCTGAATTAGAAACTAATACAAGATTACCACTCATCAGTTTAAAGGTCTTAGAACAAGTCAACAAATGACCAAAGCTAACCAATACGATTATTTCGAACTTTGGTAAAGCGGATAATGATCCTAACACCTCCAATTCTGAAAATAGCCCTTCTCTCTCATTATAGTTGGCGGCTTAAGTTTCATTGACACAAGTCCACATGATTCATGTCGGGTTGGCTCTCAGCCAGCGCGGAGTAATCATACTATAGATAACTTTCCCCAACTTACCCTGAAGTGCACTAATCACTGATGAAAATTGGAGAAATACTTCGAAAGTTTCGAATGATGGTCATTATTAACTTTGTAATTGCAATCGATATCCGTATTGCGTAATCAATTGAACGTTTTTGAATCGGTTAAATGATGTTCGTACGTATAATCTTTAAATGGTTAATCTAAATATGTAAAATGTTTTTTATGAGATGCTTTAGAAAAAAGAACTTTCAGGCCTATTATCCGGGAAGGGGTAGGCAGAGGTGTGCTAGTATATCCACGACTCGTAGGTCCAGTAGATATACTAGAACTTCCACGATTAGCCAAGGTACTAGGGTCATGATGTGATAGGTGGCAAGCCTATCGCCACTTCGGGTACATTCCTATCTCAGGTAATGTAATGCTTTTACTCAGAAAAATCTAAAAAAAATCCAAAATAAGATGCCCGACCTGGGAATTGAATCCGGGACCCTACGCAACTAACAGCCTTAACAGGTGACAGCCGCAACGTTACACCACAGAGGAGCTTCTAAATCAGATGACATCAGAATCGGCTACCTAGCAAAGGCTTTGTACCATATACATTGTACATGTCTTCACGCCAAATCCATACATACTTGCCAAACTTCCTCCAAGTTCATTACTCTCTTCATACAAACACGCCGATTACGGAGGCTCTTGACATCACCCTCTGATAACACGCGATCAAACCTTAGCCTACTGTAACTTGTATATAAATCTAATACTTTTAAAAAAGCAATTATTATATATTTATTTATACCGGTGGTCTCGGAATCAACTTTAACGATAACGCTGAAATTTGGTACCTAACGGTTTAGGGGGATAAAAAATTGATCTAGATAGGTCTGAGGCAACCTACCTAAGTCTTATGAAATTGCGAATCACGAGTTCTATAAAACTCTATCGGTAGCACTTGGTGTAAAATAGTATCGACTCCAGTTTCGTATTTTTACCGTCAGATTTTATAAGTAAGCGAAAGTTTATTGCACTGACACAAAAGAACTATCGAAGCAAGCTCGGTCGCCGAGGTAATTAAAAATATGTGTGTGTATTTTTTTTGAATGAATAATTTGTTGCTTACGTCATGATTTTTATGATTTCACTGAACTTATGGGGAGTACTGAGTGCTCAACCCGAGACATTATCATTATACTCTAAGGTATGTCTCTTGGGAGACCAAATGTATGCTGTGAAGTATTCATTCATTCATTCATTCATAAATAAGTCTATGCTATTATATCTGTCACAACTTTTGGCCCGTTTAGTAAATCGTTTCTAACGGTATCAATATCTACTCGTAAATTTATCCTTTCATAGAAATGGTTATATTTAAGTCGTTAAATCCAAAATGTTTGATTTTCAAAACAAATCTTCACACTTAATGGCGGACGGGATCAGCTGTTAGTCTGTGGTCATCAACTTTAAAATTTAGGTTATATACTTGCGCAATGAATACGTTAAATCTAGTCAGAAAAACCGGTCAAATGCGACTTGAATTCATTCATTCATATTTAAACAACGCCATCTGTTTTTATGAATAGAAACGAATTACCAATGTTCACTCTAAGCAATCTTAAAATACACAGCGACTATTACATTTCAAATATCTAGCTATCATGAAATACGGCTATATTGTACAATAACAGACAGACAGGCGGACAGCGGAGTCTTAGTAATAGGATCCGATTACTATTTAGTACGAGACCCTGAAATCTAGGTACGTCGGTTACGTTCGTTCGCATCGTCAGTCTTATGAATTGAGAAGACGCAGTCACCCAGTTTGAAGTCGGCCCGAACACTCAATGAAGACGTATTTTCAAAGAACGCCATTATAATTAGCTAACGTAGCTGGTTATATGGTACTTGAAGCGCAAGATAAACAAATTTTGATGTTATAAGGTTCCTTTGAAACCTTAATTTCTTTCAATTAGGAGAAACGTATCAAAACATTTGCGTTTTCCGCGTATTGTTGAAATAATTTTGATATTTGAATAATAATAAAAGAGAGGATATTACGCAATAAGTACCTTCACTCCTATTATCCCTGAAGGTGTAGGCAGAGATGAGCGAATATATCCTCGACCGTGATATCGTGAGTCCAGTAGATATTCTAGAATATCCACGATTAGCCAAGATACTAGGGCCCTGATGTGATAGGTGGCAAGCCTATCGCCACTTTGGACACATTTCGATCCCGGGCAATGTAATGCTTACTCAGGAAAGTCTGAAAAACATTAAAAATTTTGCCCAACCTGGAAATAAAACCCGGGACCTTACGCGGCTAAAGGTTTTAACAGATGAAGACTTCTTGGCAATAAGTACAGGGTGGCGCAATAGAACGTGCATATTGCATCATCTTTTTTTGCGGGGTAGAAGGGGCGTGGGCGGGGGGAGA
>DVZL01007831.1:0-10545 GCA_018236625.1 Lasaia peninsularis
ACATCAACAACGTCTCTAGTAGGGGCCGCATGGCGGTAATTCTGTACTCTATGGAATTTAGCGCTTCTTTCCCTGTAGCTACTGTGACGCCACCCTTATTTATGCGTTTTGACGGACATATTTTCATAATAGGTACCTACAGAATATGTTCCTCCTTACCCTATAACTCTCTGTTATTGACAATAACTGACAGCTTAGGTACTTATTTTTTGGTGTTGCTAGAAAGTAGAAATTGTAACGTTTTAGTTCCCGAATAATTAATTTCTACTCTTTTCTATCGCATTACACTTGATGCTTTTTTTGAAATATCTAGATGATGATGCAAATAATACGAATTAGTGTATTAGGAGATCTTATTTTCCCGTTGCTTAAATATAAAATGAGAAGTTTCATCACATGGCTAAAAAATTTGTGGTTAGACTTATTATTTCTCATTTTCATTAAACTCAAGTACGAAAATTAATAGTATTTACATCTCTCATATTCGGTAAGTAAGTCGTTGTTACCCCCAAATGGGGCTTGTGACTAATTACTGCTCTAGGGTAATAATGTAGCAAGAAAAGCCCTAAGGTGGTAATTTTAAAAAAAGAACAAATCACTCTTTAAAAAGTTCGCGTATATCTAATCATCATACTGGCAATAGACATCATGCATTCAGCCCAATGACCAAAAAGTTTGTATCGATATTCAGCCTCGTCTTCGTATGAGTAAGTATAATATTCATTAATTTTAAATATCGAACAGCGCCGCTCAATTTCGTTCGTGAAAAAAAAATTAGAAAGTTCTTTATAATATTATGTACTTCTTTTTAATGAAAAAAGGCTGGAATATAAAACTTTTACTTTAAATGTTGTTTGTTTTTGGATTTTTTTATAAATACGTTCTAATTAGGAAAAACAAGTTATTCAAGTGATAAAGATATTAGCTGCAATCCGGATTCAATGAAGATGGAAGCTAAGCTTAGACTATTCTTAACATACTTTATTCTTACAAGAATAAAGCATGTTAAGAATAGTCTTACATGCCGATTTTTTTCTACTTACTTACCTCACAATCGAGATGTAAAGAAGAGTAGTTAGCTCGGGTGTAACTAGTATCAATTGCACCCTCGCTGCGCTCGTGCGCTTTAATATCTCGGGCTGCAATTGATGCCTTACAGCCCTTGGCCACTAATCCACTATTATTTTACTTTTAAGAAAGTCGAACTTATAAGAACAATATAATAAATATAGGTACAGTTTAAAAATGTGCAACTGAATTGATCGGTTCAATATTTATTATACTTGGAGTAACATCAAGTGATGACTAAAAATTAGTTCTTATATCTCTTGACACATTAGTGCATGTATAAAACTAATCTATAAATCCTTGACTCGGGTTGGATTCCTAACATTAGTGAGATGAACATAGAAGTCGGTCTAGGTGTTCATTAGATTTATTATCTAAATAATAATTTCTAAAGCATTAATTTTGTTCACTTTAGGGTTACATAAATTTGTGTAATGACCTCATATTACGCCACATGGATAGGAAATATGTTTAAAGAGTAAAGAAATCAGAAATACAATTTTTCTAAAACTTTATTCACATCGAGCACGTCACATAATTTTATAAACGACTAGATAAAATGTCAAATGTATGAACACAAACAATAATTAATTAATAATATAATAATATATTGTACTGAGTGCTGAGTATCATTCTTTTTTGACGAGACCGTAAACGGAAAAACTAAAAGGGACAAGGTAGATGATAAAGTAGTTTAAATTTTCTCTTCTTATATAGGTATATTAATTGTTGTATTTTTAAATTAGCGGACATGGAATTGTGATCAGTGCCTACTTACTTAAATAAAAGGGAACAGCTAACTACATATTTTATTTGTTCGACATGACCTTAAACACATCGGTTATAAAAATAAACCTTACTTACATATTATAGCAGACGGGAGATGGTAGATGGAAAAAGTATGCATTAACTATGTTATATTTATTCCCAACCGTAGTAGTTTACGTGTCAATGCTGACTATTGTATAAAAACATTTATAGATATAGTTAATTAATAAACAGCCAGTATTTTCTATGTTTATTTTATTTGAATGAGCTATATACGTTTATTGAGATCAGTGTTTATAAAAACAACACTGTGATTACTTAACTTAGTAAAATATTTGTTTTTTTTAACATAATGCTCCTGGAAAATCATTGATATTGAACATTACAACGTAATTTATAATTTAAACACACGAATCTTTAATATTTACAAATAAACTTAATATTAATGTCAATAGGAAAATAACACTCAAAATTGCTTTATATACTCTTTATAAATAAATAAACCTTTAATGTGGCTAACTAAATTAGTTGGGGCACTGAAGGGCTTCTTAGATAAGTCATTATGGTACCAGTTACCGCAACAAAGACTTGTGTGTCTTCGTCTTAAATTTATGCCGTTTTATATCAAACTAGCTTTCCGCGCGCAAGAATTAATTTGATAACAGATAACTTTCAAAGTGCAGAAATTTTTCCGACCTATATTATTTATTGCGTAAAAGAGGGTACTCTTTAAATATAGTGAGTTAAAATGTTTGCCTGTGTGCAATTTCCATGTATAAGTTATCTTACTGTAAAGTTTCATGTAAATTCATCCAGTAGTTTTTTCCTGAAAGAGCAACAAACATCCATCCATACTTAACAACTTACTAGGCGTTTTAATATTAGTAGGATGATTTCGGGGTCACCTAATTAATCAAGGCAAATGACAATGGCGCCAATTTTTTACAGACCGACTGCCAGCTGACATCTGCAACTCGGAAGAGAAGCTAGGCCCACTCCTAGTTTAGGTCGAATTCGCATGCACGTATGCAGGTTTCCTCGCGAAATTTTCCTTCACTATAAAACTTTCGTAAAATGTACTTAAGATAAAAAAACTCATGTGTACATGGAGAGAACGGAATGAAGGCCTGAAATGCGAACCACTAACCCACCGAAGTTCTTATCACAAACCTCTAGATGTCGAACATACAGAACCAATACGAATTGTATATTAATTATCATCTTAAAATAATCAAAGTTATTCTTTAACTATAACACAGGTACGTTTAGGTTTCTAATGGTTTGAAGCAATACTCTAAAATAATTATAGTTTCATTTTACTAAATATCATAAATCGACTAGTCTTAAAATACTAAGCACTTATTTAATATTACTAAGATGAAAAGGATTTTATTTTAACTTTGCGAACTTACGATATGGACAAAATATGATATGATTAATTTTAGTTATTATTATTAAAAATCACTTTTCAGTAATATTAGTGACTAGAATAGAATTTTAAATAATATTTTAAAATTATTCGTATCTAACTTACATTTAATGAAGTATAAATTCTCTTACTACTAACATCGTGTGACTTAACTTATAAAAAATATTTTTTTTTGGATGAATTTTTAATGTAACTAGTCGAATTAAGAAAATCCACTAAATTAAAAAAAAATATTTTCATTGAATCATTATATATGTTTTGTGAAACTCGGATTTTAAAACTTTTTTTACATTAAAAATACATAATATGTTAAAAAAAAGAATATAAAACATAGTTTGAATATTATTATAATAGGTATACATACACCTAATAATATTCAAACTATGTTGTGTATATATTATGCCATCTAAAAGAAACATTTTGTAAATAAGAGCAAATGACAAAAAATAAGTATTGCGAATACTTTTACTCTGTTTGAAGTCGTCAGTGAATCTCAACTGAAATGATTTATCAAGCTTGTGTTAATCTATAGGCTAACAAACGATGCTTGAACTAGTAAGAAGTAAACTTCTAGTTTAAAATAGATTTATGCAAGTAAAATTTGAAACAAACATATGGAACGAAGTGAATGCTTGTACCAAATAGGTGTATTGGATGATCGTAAACAACTTGTAGGGGAATTTGAATGTTGGGTTTAAGAACAAGAATTTTGTTTACAGTCAAAATTTTTGTCAATACTTTGTGATATTAGCAAATATAAATCTGATCAAGTTATTTAAAAAAAACACCATTTTTCACATGATGAAAAGTGACAATCCTCGCAGCAGATGGAAGTGTAGACAGTGGTTTGCTAAATCTGAGACTGTACTAAAACAATCTTGAGACTTGTGTAGTAGGAAATTACATAAATCGAGTGCTTAAAGCCTACGTCATTTATTATTAATATTTTTACCGAACTTATTTAAATCTATTTTCTAAAATCTAACAACATACTGTATATATTATAAGTACTTGAATGTATTATATTGATTTGTCAACACTGGCTAAGTAATTACTTGTAAATTAATATCATTTGATGATACGGTGCTGCTGGTTACGTGAACGAATCGATCACATAATGAAACTATAGTACATCCTAAATAAATAGAATGTAATTTATAGAAGTATCCATGCAGGATAATGCAGGCACAAAAAGCGACTTTATTTCTCATATTACGATGAACCATATTATAATACATTTGATTGATTTTTATTACATAATCTTGTCAATAAAATCCACAGCAGAAAAAATCAAGTTGTACTACCTAATATAACGCGAATTATAAAACATACTTGGCAATTTAACTACTAGTAATACTAGTAACCAATAATAGTTAGTACCGACATGCCGACCGATATATTGTGAAATTATTCTACATTATTATGAAAAATAGTAATGACTACGTTCTACCAAAAAATCGGAATGCCCTAACCTAATAATATGCCTTATAAAATAGTATTACTCCTACCGGAGTTATGTCTAACCATGAATGACGGGAATTATTTGGTTTCACTTTTTAATTTGAAGCGTACCATTTGTCCAATATACTTTTAATTAACACAATTTTAATCTCGCCCTTAGGTATATAATTAAATATATTATTATATTACATACACGCAAAGATACACGAAACACATACATTAAAATACACTCTTTATTAACATCACAAGACAAGTTTTATTTAATTAAACAACTTTTAGCCGAATAAGATAAACTACGGTACCTAGTACCGTAAAAGCCTTAGTAATATGTCTATTTTCTTATATACAATTTTAACAAAAAAAATTATGAATATATTTCGTCATTCTGTTTACGTCTTTTTGTAAAATGTTTTTATTTGAAACATAGCGCCACATCGATATAATTATTAATACGTTAAACTTTGGATTCTGGTGGCTTCGAAAGAAAAAATGGGCGTATTTTAACATCATTATTACTAATTAACGAATATTTACCTACATATTAAGTGAAATTAGTCAATTTTGAAGTGCCTAGGTACTTCTTTTAATTTAATTCAGTGAAAGTCACACGACAACGTCATAAATCTACTCGATATCATAAAATTTAAATGGATTGAACTTAATATAAGAACTGTTGCCCACGGCTACGTTAAAATTAAAGAAAAAAGAAAATTTATAAAATAGTAGGTAGTAGGTACCTATTACATCTCTCTTACTTGGCGTCTTGTCTGTAGTGATCAGTTTTGCAAGCTTTTATTATAATTTACTAACTATTATTTGCATATTTAAGCTATAATAATAATTTTATTAAAGTTGTAGGTTGGGTTTACATTAAATGTATTTATTATTAATTAATATACATACGCATTTTTGTGGGAATAAAGTCTAAAAATAGCATTTTTAACAGGCTTTAAATTTAAATGTTATTACCTCTCAGCAGGCTTTTTTTAACGCATGCGAAGAAGAAAAAAGAAGGCGGAGCAGAAGGTAACTGGTGAAAAAGAGAAAACTATTATGATATAGTTACTATTTTGTTATCGTGAATTATGATTCTTAAAATAATATTCTAAATTTGAATTTTGAAAATTATAACTTAACTAATATTCTCGAAAAGACAATTTTTGACGACTGTTGTGCGAAGTAAGGGTCTCAAGTTTTTTCTTTTAGCAGAAGTAATAGCATTTTTCATATGAATGCTTAACATTTATATAGCCTATTAACTGAAGACGGTGATTTATAATATAATGAGCCAGTGTTTAAGAATATATACTATAACCTGAGTATTTCGGCAAAACTCTCAAAAATATATTTTTTATGGAAGAACTTTTGCATTTCTATAAACAGTAAAACTAGCAGAAATATTTCAAATACACTACTTTTTGCATTTTTTAAATAAAATATAAACAGTATTTTCTAAGACACTATATGTTGTCAAACATTGATCTATTGCTAGTATCAGATTAACATTAGGTACACAAATGGATATACAATATTATATTGTAACTAACGACTTATATGAGTATATTAACAAGTTTTTAACACCAGTCCGATAGATAAGACATCTATTTTTATTTAACTATAAATATGATGATATATATGTATAAGTACCTATTTCAAGTTACTAAGATATTATTTTGGTCAATGAAAGTTCTAAAATTATTAAACTTCAATAAAATATGCCCAAAATAATTCAATTAATATTTAGATATTGATAATAATTCAATTAATATTTAGATATTGATTGAATTATTTGATTGGAATAAATAGATATGCAATGAAATTCAATAATCTTGACTAGAAAATTAGTAACAAAATAACATTACCGCGTATTTACATAATATTTGATACCGCGAGCGATTTTTTAAAAATTCCATATACCTACTTAACGTATGAGGAAATGTACTAGGCAGTAGGTATTTAAAACTTTTTTTTCATCTGTGCTGTTTATTATTTGTTACATAGCGGTGATAAACACAAAACTGAGTTACAGGAGTATCTTATTGTTATCATTATTAGTCACAGAGTTAGTGTAGTTTTAAATCTTTTATTATCACATAATAATTAATATCATTATACAGAACTCGCACAGCTAACTTTTTGAAAAATAAACTAAGTTTAAATATAGTACCTATCTACATAAATAAAAACATTAAGTACCTTAAATTATCTTGTAGATCAAACAACTCCATTTATCTTTACAATCCTTTAAATTTTTAACTGTGACTTTCGAGGAGGTAAGTATTGAGACGTAGTTTCGTACTAAGTATATAATTTATTATCTTTTAAACTAGGTAATACTAACTGTACGCAAGTTTAGAACACCGCAGTTAACTTGTTCATGTTTCAAATAAGATGTCGTCATTACTTATATATTAAATTTCTATGTATAAAATTTTATATAAGAATACACAATTATCAATAGGCAATTTAAGAATACACAATTAAAATTAACGCGAGGATAAGCGAAATCTATTAATAATAATAATAATGAATGAGTACACTTGCGCTTGTACTATACTTATATTCCTACATTTTAATAGTTATAAAGTTTCATTAAACGGCAAAGCCTAGGTATAATTCGGGAAAGTGTAGGTATTATATATTATTTACTAAAACCCCTTAAATAGTAAATTCACAATTTAAATGTAATTTTACTCATATGGATTAAAATCATAAAGCTAAAATAATATCTGGAGAAAAAAATCTTAACAATGACCTGTCACGAAGATTTATTATTGCTAATTCTTTCTAAACTGGACAATAACACAACAAAATGGCCTTGTGAAAGTGAGACAGCGTGCCCTAGATGCTTATTATTGCAGACAAGTCGTTAGGAGTGTGGTCTCCAGATTTTTTTATTGTCATCGTAAGACTTTTAGCTTCATGATTAAAAGTCAAGTTGTCTGTGTTGTTTAAAATCAATTAAATGGTTACTTTGAAGAACAACTAATGTCAAAAAATGTAATTAAGATGTCTATGGTTTCTTTATAATGTCGCTTGTCAAACGAAAATTATTTTATTTTGGGGAAGCACCAACCAAGAGATAATACTAGTTAAAGTTTGGTCGATATTTAGAAAAACAACCAATGTCCTCATAGTTTATTAAGTTATATGTATTTTCGTATTATCGCTTATGTCACGATACACTCTTTATTGTAAAGCTATCTGCAAAAAAAGTACCAAAACTGTCATCGACTGTTTTTCCCAATAATCAATTAAGGAATTTATATTTTTTGTTCTTCACTGCTTAAAATCATGGCTTCCAATCATTTTTCACGACTCAATTACTCAATGTTAAGTATTAATTTCAATGTTGAATATGATTTTGTTAGCGTATTATGGAATCAAAATAGAAAAAAGAAGAATAAAAAAGTGTCGATCCGTAAACCAATTGCAACGTATCGTGGTTCGCAAATTCACCGAAATAGCGCTAGTGTAGCAAATAGAAATTGTATGAAGTTAGCAGTTATTAAAAGGGTGAAATGTTTTAAAAAAAATAAACTTGTTACTATAGCTCCACCTATACTTGCTAACTTTTTACCGACACTTTTTAATACACTGCAATGGTTTTTCTTGCTTCAATCCCCGAG
Organism: Lasaia peninsularis; assembly: GCA_018236625.1. Classification (NCBI taxonomy): domain Eukaryota; kingdom Metazoa; phylum Arthropoda; class Insecta; order Lepidoptera; family Riodinidae; genus Lasaia; species Lasaia peninsularis. The sequence goes on from DVZL01007831.1 coordinate 8,356, forward strand.
AGGATACGAGCCCAAGTGCAGATGTTATTGTGCCTGTCTTAACATATACATTACCCTAATTATTTATTAATTAGTAGATACCCCTGATATTCAATAAATTTAATCAAACACAAATATATTTATTGAATTTAAATTTAAAATTGAATTATATGGTTTAGAAAGAGGGTTGTTTAAACATTACAAATATCCATAAACATATTAAGATGTACTTATAGTGACTAGACGATATGAACACACGGCACTCAGGACGATCATAAACTTTTACTTTTTCAGACGGTGTCTATCCTTCCATATAAATAAATGATTTCGTCTTCTAACTTGTCTAATGACGCAGCTAAGCAATAATTCTTCCAGTTGAATTCTTATAAATATGACTTCTTTCAGTTCGACTCACTTCAGTTTCAAACACATTTACTTTAACAATATCACCTCCATATGATAATTTTTGCAACATAACTCTATATAGCCGATTAATAACATATAACGTATAATAACTACTTATCATAGACTAATACAAGTATAATCTTAATTAATATTCATACTTCTTACATTATACTGGTGGGAATAAATATAGTAAATTTGTCTGTCCGTGTGAATAAATTCAACAACTAACAATTAGAAAATTAGTTTCTACCTGTGATGTTAAGTTAGCTATTTCTTTAAATATTCGCCACTACGAAGGTGGTATTTTACAGTTACCTTATACAGAGACTAAATATATTTTGGTATCAAATTATTATATAGTACTCTGGTTGGTATATATTTATCTAGCATTTAAATACACCGTCATCTAGGGTTTATTTGCAAATATTACATATTTTTGATCACCCCTAGATGGCGGTACACATTAAAGACTGTTAATTTTTAAAGAACACTGGTCATTCCCCCTAGTATCGCAGGAACGGGATCGACTTGTATTGATATAGCTGCAATGAACATTTTAAATGTATTGAAGTGTGCGAAATATGAAAGTCATAAATTGTAATTTGACAATAGCTTAAATCGGGCATAGATAATATATAGAGGTAAGTAGGGGCTAGTTGAGGAACGTTCCATTTCATATGACGGGTTGTAACATTATGCTTAAACCTTATTCAATATATAAATAATAATAATAATAATAATATACAGTAATATTAATTTAATTTATTTAGTTTTCTTTTAATCTGATTATTTTCTTTTATTATTCAATAATGATTTAAAATTACAAATAAATCAACTCAAGAGGGATGTGTCCATTTAATGTAAGTCGTACGTAAAAAAAATAGTTTACTAAGAAGAAAACCTACCTAACATTTTTTTATACCTCGTATCAATATTCAAATATGACTTGGAAAAAATTAACTATTTTTAAAATCGCATTCTTAGAAGCGATTAAGGTCCAAATGACCAGCCTTCTTTGTGACTACTGCGTTACCCTTCTTGATTAGTTATACTGAATATAAAGGTGCTATCTGGAAACTAAACTCTTAAAAAAGATCCGTCCTAAACACGTGGTATTACTAACCTCTAATTTCAGACTAGCTGTGCCCGCGATTTCGTTTGCGTTTGAATTTTCAATTTTATATCTAAAATAGAATAGCTCATTACATCAGCTATCTGCCAAAATCGCTCGTATGATGATAGTGTAATAATTATAATTATAAAAGTAGTAGTTTCACATTCTTTTATTTTTGTTGTATTTAAATATCCGTTTCTTTCAAAATACTATGAGGACTTGCCATATTGAAGTGTATGTAGCGGGAGTTGGGTGATTCCGCGACATCTTGCGCCTCATGATCTTCTGTGGAAGGCGGTCTAGGAGAGTGTTCAGAGTAAAACTCTTGACGAAAGTTTCCTGTAAAAATATACATTTTAAATATGATTACTTTATGATTATTATTATTTTTTAAATATTGTCATTATTTCGTCCCACAATCAACATGACGTCAGTACTGTACATATACATATATACATATATATATACAGGGCGTATACAGGGCGTCCCACGGCTATGCCACGTGGAGGGGAAGTACCTTAAATATTGCAGACAGAACATTTTGCTGAAAGAACATTATTTTAATAAAAAAACTGCTTTTATAGATTTTTAAATCTATAATTTTTTCAGGTTTTTGTTATTTTTTTATAGTATAAGACAGCGAACAGGCACACGGGTCTCCTGATGGTAAGAGACAACCGTGGCCTATAGAC
>DVZL01007832.1:0-10545 GCA_018236625.1 Lasaia peninsularis
GGGCGTTAATGACTGCAACACAGTCTTTGACTAATGTAGTCATTATCGTACTATATTTCGTATCATGTAATGTTTTGTATGTTTTAAATAAATAAATAAATAAATAAATAAATAAAATTTGATAAAATAAAATAAATAAATAAATTATTAGTCGACAGAGTACATCGTAGGCATTATCCGACATCAGTGATGATTATGATTTTTGGTCAGTTTTAGAGTAAAGCTTGCTTTGATTGTCATGATAATTTGAAGACCTAAAACAATCCATACGATTGGCAGTGCAGAATTTCCCCTTTAAAAGAGTGCGTGCTTCTATTGATAACAGCTGGCCTCAACGTTTAAAGGAATGTACCTGTTGCAGCCAATGGAGACCATTTCGAATAAGCTTTTTATTTTTTTAATTGTTTTATATTGAAGTATTACACTAATACACTAAAAGTAATGTTATTTGCAATTAAAAAAACATTTTTTTTTCTTCGTTATAATATTTACAGCAAGACTAGGTATCCATATAAAACTTCCTCTTGAATCACTTCAAAATCCATTGCGTAGTTTAAAACTTGTGAGCATACATACGGATAGACAGCGGGAAGCGACTTTGTTTTATCCTATGTGAGAGAAACTGTGTCAAAAAAACTCGTATATTTTGTCAAAGTTGATTAAAACATTTTTTGTTTCTGAACTTTGCAGAATTTCTTTTTTTGTTTTTTTTTCGTTGTAAAGTTTATTAATAAATATTTTTCTTTATAACTTAAAATACCTATATTAAAAAGAAAATTTTGTGTCAGTTTCTTTTAAATAACTACTCTCAATTGACATACTCTAGGCAACTTAGACTTAGAGGCTTGAATATTACTGTTTTATTTATACCCACAACAGGTATGAATCGAAGGTACAACCCCAACTGCTTGTTCAGGGCTGTCGAAGCATTCATATTTAATTCGACATTAAACTCTTATTTAGGACGCAAAATAGTCAGCATTTGTAAAATACATTAAATATACATATATTTACTAGTAAAGTTAATATTTGTCTTATGTTTTACAAATATTTTTATCACACAAAAACGAAATCGAAGTTCAATGTTCGATGAAATTAGGTTTGTTTGCAAGCCCCTCAACAACTCCGCCCACAAGAGCGCATACACGAAACGTGTCACCCGGGGCGTCGTTTTGCTTCTTTCACAAGGGCGTAAGAGCCTATTTTTTATTATTTTACGATATACAAATTATTCTGTAACCAGACGGCCAATCCTCACTGAGTTGTAGAGTTGAAGTAAGGGCTTGTAGAATAAGAGCGTGTAGAGTTGGACACTAGCTTCACATGCAGTGGCGTAACTACAGGGTAGCAAGTCGGCAAAATGCCACGGATCCCCTTCCGGGAAGGCAGAGCAGAAATCCAATATTTTATCATTACACAAATAGTAAAAAAGTAGTTCCTTCCGATAAATTTGCCACGGGCCCAAACGTTATAGTTTCGCCACTGTTTACATGTGATCATGACTTCTATAACAACATTAAATAACAACTAGCTTTCTACCCGCAGCTTCGGCCGCGTTAATTGTCAGAGTAAATTTTTTCCGACTTGTAATGCTTATTGCGTAAAAACGTAACCTCTTTTTAAAGTAATCGGTTAAAAAATAGCTTATGTGTTATTCTGCTGTATAAGAAGCCTGCCTGCCTGCGTGTAAAAGCAATAAACAAACATACAATATATCGCATTTTTAATATTTATAAGATAAGACGGATTTCCTGATGGTAAGAAATACACGTCGCCTGTAGACACCGAAGGTGGAAATGGTGCGTTGCCAACCTGAGGCTGAGATAGTAAGCCTCTTACGTGAGAAAGATTACCGGTTACCCTACCACTAAACCAAAACACGACAGTGGCGAGCACTGACTATCGTGGCAGGAATAGGTAAGGCGGTGGTACCTACTCTACCTAGTACTTTACTCTTAGGTGAAGGACTACATACATAAGTTACATAATGGTGTGTGACTTATGTATGTAGGCTGTAGGCTCAATTCATTATACTTACTTTATAAATTGATAAATTATTCAAAATCCTAGAGAGGATAAAATGACGAAACCGCGGGAAAATGTTACAAATATTAGTAGATTTCACCAAGTGTCGACGATTCTTAATCCGCATAAAACCGTTGAGAGATTGATGAAATATGTATGATAGTATATAAACATAAAAACTCATATTGTATGTAAGAACAATTCATTAATGTGGTATCTCTGTTGAATAATCTATGAGATTTGGGGCTCTGGGCGGGCGGGCGGTTGGGCGGCGAGTCAGCACAGTGCGCAGGGGACAGCCGAGGGCGGCGCACGTAGGTGAGACCTCATGATATTATATCTATTACATCTTCTATTTTACTACTGTAACAATTATAGTTAACGTGCAATAAAACGATCGTTATTAAAAACACTTAAACCTTTTTACAAAGAATACAAAGTTCTACATTATTACTTAGGTTTTGTAATATTTTTCAATAGATTTTTTTTATTTATTGTAATTCATGATTAAAGATGATTTAATTATGTTTTTTTTTATTTATAGATAAGAATTCATTTAAAAAATAAACCTAAATTGTGTTTGCTTTGTTTTGCTACAGATAACAACTATTTTATTATTATTTCAAGATACGGCAATAAAAAAATATACTACTATTTTTAAATGTTCACTTTTGAGTGATTATATTTTTTTAAATACTGCTTAACATAAAATGAAAACATTTCTGTCTCATTTTTTAGATATTACTTAATCTAATACGTTTTAGATTTTACGCTGCACTCTTGATTTATAAAGCATTCAAATCGCGAAAAGTCTATCGATATTGATTTGTTATTTCTGTAATGCGCAAATAAATAGACAAGTGTACAAAGAAAGAGTTCTGTGTTTAGGAAGATCCTAGCAAATATAGCAGTTACTTTGTACCATCAATGTATAGATACAACACTTTTTGAGAACATTTTTTACTTAAAAAATATACTATTAACCATTACAAACCTTTAGGATATTAATGTTTGTCGTATGTACGAGAGAATAAGTTGAAAATGAATATTTTTATGATATAGGAAATAAGCGGTGGTGTTGATGGTAATAAACGATCTATAAACATGTTACATGATATCAGACGGAAGTGTGACTATTCTGATATTTGAGATTTCTATTTAAGGCATTTAATGTGTAAACCAACCACCATAAATGTTAAAGGTGCGTCTTTGTTCTGTAGCTGGGATGTTAAGCCTTAAGTGTAAGTCTACCGGCTACATCAGTATCGTCATTATAGAGCAGGAATAGGTAACTCGGTGGATCTCTAAATGGCAAGTTGCTGCACAGCACTCAACCGCTGAAAGAAGCGCATAACATTGACAAAAACAAATGAAATTAGCTACAAATTGAATGGGTACGCATTATATTATATGTACGAATATATTTACATACTAGCTATGCCCGCGACTTCGTCCGCGTTTTTATTTATTACATTTCTAAAATGAAAGTAGCCTAAGCTATTCCTTACCACATCAGCTATCTGGCAGTGATAGTCCCGGCAAAATCAGTCCAGTCGTTTAGAGATTAGCGGGTATAAACATCCTTACAGATAGACAGACAAAAATTTAGTAAAAAGCCGTTGTTTTACATACATACACTCCAATTTTGTTTATTTGTATATCTTTATATACGAGTAAGTAAAGATTAGTAATTACTAAACATTTACTTTGGTAATAGTTTGAGATCCTGCTGGCTCTTTATTAAAGACGGTCTTCAGAATCGGTAGTAAAGTTGATGTTTATTATTTTGTACGACATAAAACACTTTCATGGGAGCTACCAGGATTATTTTCAGGGCGGTGCATTCGCATCTTTACATAGTATTAACTTGTTGTATTATATTATTTGTATAACAGAGTTACGTGTAATAAGTACGTACTTTTTTTACCATATGTCTGATGAGAGATGTAGAGTTTGTAAATGGCTACTTTTTTCTTACACAATATGAAAAACAATTGTGATTTTTTTCTAAGTACTTCCTTTTCCACTTTTATAAGTTGACATAGATAAATAAACTTTTTTATTTTTATTATAGCGCCACCACCATTAATTATATGTATATTATATATTATAGAGGCGTAGAAATTTCCTACGCCAGCGTAATAATATCTATATTTGTGTGGCCTGGTGCTAAAAGGGCCAAAGTCAATTTTTGTATGAAACGAGATTGTTATACCAGTTTATTGTAAAAAGAATGATATTTTTTTGTGCTAATATGACTTTTGGGTAGTATTAACAATATTTTAAAAGTTATAATTAAAAAAAAACAATTTAGGTAAAGTGCATTTTTATACAGTTAATAAGTAGAAAAAAAAAGTATAAAAGGGCTGCAGTATTAGTAAGCCAATAAGAAATTATTATTTTTCACTTTCCTCGTAATATAGTATGCACCAAAACGACCAAAGTTAACATTACCCCTTTTTGTGATATAATGTTAGTTTATTGCTTTATTTAAATTCATTGTTATAACGCTCATTACTGAAAATAATTATTATTGACATTGGCCCTTTTAGCACCAGGCCACAATTCGTATTTGACATTTGTCATTTGAATTAGTAATTTAACTTTGACGATGACTTGTTAATTAGTACGAGGGTTTTCTATAATTGATTAGCAGTAGAGTACTTGGATCGTGTTTAAATTAAGTATAATGATCGACGATAATTTATTTGAAGTATATCGCTAATTTTTTTGCAGACTTTGGTCTAATACAATGGTAATACTGGTGTTAGAGTACTTTGAAATACGTGCCCGGGTGCCCAAAATAATTAGGCGGTAAATACCGCCTTACCTATTCCTGCTGCCACTATGACAATGTTCAATTTCTGAGGGTAGGGCAGCCGGTTAACGTGCACATTAGGCCTTACCTATCTAGCCAGTAAGCCATCTATGATGTCTTATGACGGTTGTCTCTGGAGGCTCTCCATAATCAAAATAAAATTATTATTTTAAAAATTTTAGCTAACTTATTTAGTATTCATTATTATTAGTATATATTAAACTCGCAACAGAGTAAAATATTAAAAATTAAAATTAATAGCAGTGTAAAGTTTTTACTTTTTTTTCTAAACTTTTGTTTATGTTTTAATAATTTATTTTGATTTTTTAATCAGTTACATAAAGTGTTATGATTTAAACCACACTAATGACATAGAACTAAACGCTTTATTCTAATTTTAAGACATATTCTGTCACAATAGCTATATATAGTGTAGAAAAAATATCTTTACGCCCATATCTCCAAAAGAGTAAGCAGAGGTACATATGCACCCACGATTAACCGTTCCATGATGTCACAGGTGACAAGTCCACAGTCATATACTTAAAACACAAATCCACACTTGGGAACATTGTGTATAAACTGAGAAAACTCAACCCTAACCGGGAATCGAACCCAGGACCTCGTGCGTCAAACTTGGACACCAATTATCCTCGACTATATAGGTGATAATAGAGTTAGTAAAATTTCTTAAACGTATAAATTTCTATATAAAAAAAATCTTAATTATTTTTTTATCTTAATTAAAATATAAATTAAAATTGAAAAAAAAAATTAAAGAAGTCTTTACCACAGCCACAGAGTACTGAAATGAGGCTGGATATTTCTTATCATGGTAGATAATTCCTGCGAGAATTTTAAAATATTATTATCAAGTCTATGTCCAAATACGGATGAATATAGGCGCAAATACACCTACGACTACACTTAATGTGTTAATGTGTCTGTTGATATGCTTTAAAAAAATAAAAATGGCGCTTATTCTACTTTACATATATCGAAGCTTGAAAGGTAGACTGAGATAAAAAAAAAACATTTTAACATAACATTCGGGTGATTCATATGCAGAGGAAGATTAGATTATGTGTAATTTACATGCTGGTAAAAATATAAAACAAATATGACACAATACACAAGAAGAATATTCAAAATTAAAAATATTAATTTTTAAAATAGTGGAATTATTTGTGTGTGTTCTATGAGTTTTAAAATTTATTTAAAAAACCAAACCTTGCATGTGATTGAATTTGTGTCCAAGATGGCGACTGACTTGCCACCTGTCACGTCATGGGACCTATTATCGTCGGCTAATCATAAGTGCATAACCATATTTATCCCTTCTATTATTTTAACCTCTCCTTTTTACAGAAACCCCTGATAACCATTTTTGTCGTTTCGTCAATTTTGCCTTTCAAATGTCGATCTACATTTAACCGGCTTGTTGAGGAAGGTTGACGTACACACTTAATGTCACCAACCATCCACCAGTTAAATTCTCCACAAGGACAGTAATTGTTGTGATAAATATGTATGTACATATTTGTTTGAGTGTACATTTAATATCGTTATTAATCATGCGGCACTTATTTATTTAATTAAATGAAATATAATTTATTTTATACTATATTTTTTTTAGGAGACAAGACAATTATTGTGGCGTCAATTCAGTTCGACGTAACGATTTTTTCCACTGATTTGGAACTAAAATTGACAATTTATTTTTATTACAAAAATAAAAGTAAATATTCAAAACCAATGTTTTAGTTTAAATAGCACCTGATCATTTTCAATGAATAAATAGGTAATTATTATCGCATTAAAAACAGACATTCTAAGTAGGCTGAAAGACGAAAGGTCACTACCGCTTTCTAATATTTTTTTAATTTTTCTTTACATTGCCAATAAATGCTAACAAAAGAAATCATTTTGCAGCTATTATATTATAAACATGAAAATGTGTGTTGTTTTTTTATTTTTTATCTATAACGTCGCAACAGTACGATATTATGGTATTGTTTTTGACTATAGATGTAGAGGTTGGAAATTATCATAGAGTTTTGTCCCTCCGTTAATATATGTGAACCCATGGTAGAGCCAATATTTAATGCATACGTGACACTGGGCTCACGATCTCTGCCTACGTGCAATGGACTTGGCGTGAAGATATGTATGTATGTATGTATACGGGTGAAGTATAATAATCTATATAAGTAATAATTTTCCATGTATTAATAAAATTGATTGACTCGTTCAAACATGAAAGAAAAAATAATATTACTATCATATATGTACAAACAGGATTTATTACTGTCAATGGTTGCGTATGGATTAGCCTAATACTTTATCTGGGATTAGATATTTATAGATAGGGGGAATCCCCCATTCATATGAAAGATTTTCTTTATCTACTTTTATAGAATGTCGCATTTTTCCACTTATTTAGATGACTATTTTAAGTACTTTCATCCCCTAATGACCTTTCAAAAACCGGTTTTGGATTTATTTTTAAAATTTCGTACCCAAAGGGTAAAAAATACTCCGTACCGTACTCTGTAATCCTATTACTGCCCGTCTGTCTGTCTGTCTGTCACTTATAAAACCCAAGTAGGTAACCAACCAGTGGTTCAAATTCCGATTCTCGAGTTTAGGTGCTTTTGAATAACATAACATACAAACATTTAAATATTTAACTAAACATTTGAACATCTTTACAAATTTTCGCATTTATAACAAGGGAAGTCTCATAAAAGATTTAACAAAATATTTTTGCAGGAAACTGTCCCTAATTTGCGTCTCTCAAATGTTTTATAATAATGACACGCCCGTACGCCTGCCGTCCTCTTAACTCTCAAAGGCCCTGATTGCCCTGGATGTACAAAAATTTATTACGACAATTATCTAGATATATATAGGGTGTGTTCTAGTTTATCTACTGGACTTACGAGTTGTGGATATACTAGCACACCTCTGCCTACCTCTTCGGGGATAATAGGCGTGAAGGTACTTTTTTATCTAGATACCCCCAATTTTTTTTAAGAATCTTTCTTTTACTATTGTTAATATAGTATTTTCATATTACGAAAAATACTAATTAAATCGCAAACATTTTGAAATACTACGATTAAATTGGTTGAGGATATTGTAAGGTATATGACGTAAATTATAGAAACCGCTCTATGTTCGCGCGAGTGCAGCGAATATATGTGATATCGTTGTGAAATAATAATACGGTTTAATTAGTCAGGATTATATTGACAAATGAATGTTTTACCAGTTATTTGGTTTCAGATATCGTATAACTTAGAATTGGTATATTTAATAAAGGTAACATTGTTTTGGTATCCACAGACCTCGCCTATTGTGGAGTCCACAGGCATCATCAATTAAAATAATAAGTATAATGTTGTAAAATATAATAAAATTATTCTTATTAAATTATGATAAAAATAATTTAATAGTTTAATGTAGGTATTTCTTACAATCGAGAATGGTGCTGATTCAAGCGTGTGCTTTCTTTTTTCAATAAGATAAAAACAAGAGAGAGAACATTTTATTTACGCCAAATTACTCAGGAAATAATAATTTATACAGCTATTGATTAACATATACGCAAAACGTCTGTAGATATGTCACGTGACACCACGAACTAAAGAAAGAGACGGTTCTTTTACTTGAGTTTAAAAAAGACAGTAATAACTCAAAATAAGTCTACGGAGCAATGCAGTAGTAGCAGCAGTCTAAATTATTGGTCGAGTTTAATATAAACAGAGTAGTATGAAATTTACTTTAGAGTTTAGACTCTAGTGGTAGATAAAGGCATCTTATAAACTGTATCAATTAAACTCCAATAAAAAGCTTTTGATCCAACAGAAAAGCAAACGAGGTTGTTGTGGAAAGATTTGAAATAGAATTGGTACTTTGAGTTTGAATGGTGCTTTAAGCTTCGCGTCTAAAGCCCGACAACCTGTTGCTATCAAGCGAACAAACATTTATTTTGTTTTGTAAAGCTTGCTGGTGAATAAACGTGGAAAATTAAATGTCTGATTTTAACAAAATACACACGAATGGATAAATTAAACTAATTGGGGTGACCAGTATAATACAAAAAACTATTTGTACAAGAGCAATAAATACCTTATATACTTAATAATTATGTATAAAAATCTTGTTTCACAGTGTCAACGCGCTCGGCTTGATTGATTAGCATAAAGTTTTTATTTTTAATAGGTAGGTCCTAAACTATATTTCATACCCCTAGATGACCAAACCACGAATCCAACCAATAGTAATCATTCACACATTTCGTTGTGTTTTAGCTCTAACCTAAGCTATATTTGAGTTGTATTTTCAATCTATAAAAATAAATAAAGTTGGAGTGTATATTACATATATTAAAATAACTACTTTTAACTAAATGGATATGTATGTTTACATGGTACCAAAATAGTATTTTTAGAATTTTTGTCTGTCTGTTTGTACCTGCTAATCTCTAAAACGACTGGACCGATTCTGACGGGATTTTCACTGGCAGACAACTGATGTAATGAGCAAAGGCTTAGGCTACTTTTATTTAAGAACATTATTTTAAAATAAAATAATTAAATAAAAACGCGGACGATGTCAGTGGTACAGCTAAAACTAGATAGCTAGGCTTAGATTTTTTTAGACAAGTTTATCTTGTGAAAGAAAAACTTTGCTAGATATATCTTCACACCTACTTGTCAGACACAGGTTAAATACTCATCAGAATTTTAGATAAATCCTTCAAACCAAATGCAAAGCATGCAGGATAAATTCGGAAACAAAAGATATTACATCAGAATTTATCCCTCATGCAAATAATTAGACGAGAAAGTATATTCTTTAATATCTTCAATATACAGAAATATTTTGATCTAACAATCATCGTTAATATTACTCTCTTTTTGACTCAAGGCATTTAATTTTATGTGCCTTAAAACCAATTTACCACTTTTTCTAAAAAAAAATAATGTATTAATTTGATATGTATAAAATATTATAATGCCACATCCATTTCGAGTTCTCTGTTACCCATCCATAATGCGTCACCCCATTGTCCCCGCATCTCTGTAGTCAACGAACCGTCGGCAGATGTCGTTAATTATTGTCCCCTGTCAATCTATTCTAAACAAAAGCGTCTAAAGCAGAATGTAATATTAATTAATGCAATAAAATTAACGTATTGGTATGTATATCCTGTTCTACAAACAAATGTATTATGTTTATATTGATTTTCTAAACGACTTTAATTTTTGTATTTTACTATTTTAAAATGTTTATAGGTGAATATTATTACCCCCGTGATGATTATTCTCTCATAACAAAAGGCATTTAAGTAAAACCTGAAACTAGATGGCACTTCTTTCTAATAGTTTCAATTCTCGATCATCTAATTATATTTATTGGATTTGCTTGTCGTAAAAGGGAAAATATTTATATTTATTTTGCGATGTACTTACCAAGTAGGTACTTTATTATTGTAATAAGTGCTACTAACGAAATAAACTTACACTTCGTCAACCAACTACTATGAAAATTGTGTGACAAGAACAATAATTCAAAATAACTAATCTTATTAACTTCCTGGAATTCTATTAAAAATAATTGGCTAATCGTGGGTGTGTTCTTGTATATCTACTGGACTTACGAGTCGTGGATATACTAACGCACCTCTGCCTACC
>DVZL01007833.1:0-10544 GCA_018236625.1 Lasaia peninsularis
GTATTATAATATCATTACGTGACCATTTATGATTAAAGCCATGTACCTACTTATTCATTTGTGTAAACTGATATGAATGACATAGCTTTCTCGGAAGAAACATTCAAGACGCCAGCGCCATTTTCGCTTCAAAGACTTGCAGATACGGGGGCATTCTCACGCTCGTTGAAAAGGACTTGGGTTTCGAATTTACGTAATACTGAAGCTTCGGCACTTTCGATAGAAATCCGACTAAGCTTATCGCGGCTTCGGTAACATTATTCCACGGTAAGCTATCATCTTCATTCAATCCAAACAATTCCAACCAAATTCAAATAGGTTTGAACGTTGTACAGCCATTTTCATTGTAAAATCTCAAAATAAATAATTAACAAGTCCTAATTTAATATTTTTAGTAGGGAATGATGGTGTTTTTCCTTAACCAAAATTACTAAACCTAACCATACACAGACTATTTTCAAATAAAGAACACAACAATAAACGCTTAATCTTCAAATGAAATATTTATAAACTACGCCAACTTTCAAACTAAGAGTTGGAATTTACTTTTAAAGTAGTTAGTTTAAAATCAAAATTGTGTTTGATGTTTGTTGACAAGAAAGTGGTACAAAACTCGGGTATAAGTTAACTGAGGTAATAAAAACGGAAGAAAGCAGTTCAAAGTTTCCCCAGGTAAGTATTTATGTTACAGCGTGCTAACAAAGCCCCGCGAAATACTGTGTGGGGTGGGTTTAGTTTGGAGGGGTGTTTACGCGAGACTTGCTCGCAACCCCAACTATTGCGAGAACCCGTCTTAAAAATTTACCTGATGCAATTGATTTCTCAGGTATAAAAACACTGCATTTTATTTTGACGATATAGTAAAACGTAGCATGGAATTTACAAAGAGGTTGGTAGGTTGCAATAGCATATTAAAAATTGATTGATTTTTATCGACATGAATTTGCAAATGAACTATTTTATTATAATTATTTTACAAGAACGAACCGGCTGTGTTGTTACTTATTAAAAAAATAAAGGGCCAAATGCCAGTCAGACTAGCGCACGAAGGGTTTTCTGCCATTATCTATAAAAATGACAAAAATCGCGTTTGTTGTATGGGAGCATCCATTATAAATTTATTTTATTCTGTTTTTAGTATTTGTTGTTATAGCGCAACAGAAATACGTCACTTCTCTAACCATTAGGCACGGTTTACGAAACAAAGCCTGGTGACAGACAGACAGTACAGCCGGTGAGACTGACAGTGGAGTCTTAATAATATGCTTCCGCTTTTACCCTTTCGGTACGGAATCCTAAAAAATATGCTTCCGTTTTTACCCTTTGGGCACGGAATTCTAAAAAACAGATGATTGCCAAATGTCACACTGATAATGGATCGATTCCAAAAAAATATATTAAAAATATAAATTTGAAAGAGTCAATGTAACGTCAAAACTGCTGAACCAATTTTGTTAAATTTTAACATCCAAATAATTAGACCTTAAAGATGGAAGAGGCTACTTTTTCAAGATTTATCAACAAGTTCTCACTAAATTTATAACGCGGATGAATCAGAGGGTAGCAGCTAAAATAAAAGATATAAACTTATTACATATCACAAGGACCCAAGTAAATTTTTTTTTTAATTATTGCACTCTCTTAATAGTGTAGTCAATTGGAGCTTAACTGAAAAAATAGCTAATATTCAATATCAACTTGAAGCAGACCACTTTAATTTTACTAAATATATATATTTTAAATTAAACCGCAACTTATCATTATCATCATTAATTAATTTTTTAAATGTTAGAGGTATAAATAAGACAGATAAGCTTAACATTTTTTGTGATTTAAAATAAAACAGGTGCATATAAACAACAAAATGAAGATCATAAAATAACTGATAACAATATGAATAACAACACAATGAACCTGGAGATCGTAAGGTAAAAATAAAATTAGAGATACGTTAATCTATTATTTATTTAATCTATTTTAATAGTATTCGACTTAGGAAACTACGATAACGTTTTATTACGGTAATCTACGTGGCTAATGGCTTAAGGGAAAACCAACCAAACGTTAAGTCCAACTTGTGTGATTAAAATCAGATCGTGAAGCTGCGATAACAAATTATCACGCGATGACAATTGTTTATTTTACGCAGCAACGGTGAACTCGACACGGTAGCCGGTAACTGCAGCGTGGGAACGTTATTTCACATCGTATTTATTGGGATGCGGTAAATGACAAATACTTACCGCATCACAGGCGTCCCCGCCTCTAGCACGAACACCTATCGATATCGAATCTATAATAATACTAGCTGTCCGCCCGAGGCTTCGCCCGCGTGAATTATTTTGATAATACAGACAACTTTCAAAGGGCAGACATTTTTCCGACTTATAATACTAATCGCGTAAAAACATACCCTCTTTTTAATGTAGTCGGTTAAGAAGTAGCCTATGTCCTTCCTCAAGGTTTACTCTATCTCTGTACGAAATTTCATCAAAATCGGTTAAGTGGTTTAGGCGTGAAAGCGTAACATATAGACAGACAGGCAAAGTTACTTTCGCATTTATAATATTAGTACGGATTAACACGATAATGTGGATGTATGTATTGATTATCTTGGCAAAGTTCCAAAAATAACACATAAATTATAGAAATACTAACTTTTGCATGTGGTTTCCTTTGTCACATAACATAATATGTTGTAGTGCTATTGTATAATTACCATGGGATTACCACCCAGACAGAGTCCTGGCAACTGCTAGTAGTTATATATATTATCAATAACACACCTAACCTTACACATATTTTAATAACCGATGTGAAGATTAGTGAAGATGATACATATTTAAAGGCAGTGGTTAGCATTTGATCATTAATGTTGAATATTGTTATGTACAAGTTTAGAATAATACAAATATACTTTATTTTTCAACATCTGATTGACAACACACCATCAGAACTGTTGATGGCTATATGCCCATATATTGCTCCCCATCTTGCATCATGCTCTCGCACATTGTTACCACAAATTATAATCATTTGGCATTATAACTAGCCCACCAGCATGAGCTACAATGCCATGGATTATGGTTATATAACCAAACCATATTATGGTACTTCCGATATCTTGTCTCATGGCATAAGTAAGACTGTGACAATTATTTTGTTTAGTATGTTACATTTTGTTCTTTTTAAAATGTTACTTGGTATTTGGTTTCCATTAAAAGTCATCAAATAAAAAAAAATTCTAAGCAATCTTTCTCAATAAAAAAAATTATATCAAAGAAAAACTGCATTGAAATCTGTTACATGGTTTAAAACTTACAGAAACAGAAAATGGCTCAGTTGAAGAATGACTTTAATTTATACTTTGTATAGTTAGTATGTATGCTACTTTCCATGGTCATAGAGACAATGGGATAATAAACAAGAAATACGACAGTGAGTAAACGCAGCATGGACACATTATTTTGTTTTGTATTTATTGTTTTGCCTTGCAACAAGCATCTGCATATATGCATGTGTTCAATAAGATACAACTCGCTCTCCATAACCACCGAGAAAAAGATAAAAGTGACCGCACTGACTAATATCCATAACATTAAAGTGTAGGGTTTATACTTTTGAGTTTGGAATAACTATGTAACATTAAACTCAACACTATCTGCAATATTGATAATTTTTGAATTATATATCACATATTGTTTTTTGTAATATCTATATAGATTTGTATATGAGTAAGTATTTAAAAGAATATGAGAAGTTGCAGGCTTGAATGCATGTCACTTGGCTTATAATGGATATAGTCATTTCTTCTGTTTTACAATATGGCATTCCTATATAAGAGAATTCTGACCAATTCAATTGAATATTTCGTGTTCAAAAGAAATGTATACATGCAATGTGTAGTTTTAATAAGTTACATTTGTGTATACCTCTTATATGCTCAAAATGTTACCTTTACCCCATTTATATATCTTGGCCGTATAGGTTTAGAATTACTGAAGTATTTATTGGGTATTTCGCAGTTTGGAAATATTGCATAATTGTATATGAATAAAAAAAATAATATCATCACACCCATATCAAAGTGTAAGCAGTGGTGCATATGCACCCACGATTCTCCAACGTTATTAGGGTCTACGATAAAGGTAGCAAGGCTGTCACCATATTGGGCATAAATCCTGGGTATCCTCATTGTGTTTTCTTTCACCTTTAAGTACTTGAAAACTACTTAAGCTAGAAAAACTCATTCATATATGACAAAGTTGGATAATTACCAAAATAGAAGTCCAAAGTGCCACTAGGCAACCAAAGCTGATAATCTCAAATCAATTTCACATAAACAAAGATTTTGTAAGAAGGCATATGATTGCTCTTTTGAGAAGCTTGTTTATATTGTAAATGAATTTTTTGTACTTAAGATAAATAATAAAATAACTTTCATCAATATCTCCAAATGTATATCCAAATTTATATTTTAAAATGTGTCATATTTTTATTTTCACTTACACCTACCCTTTTTTTTTTTCTACAAATATGTTTTATATTGATGGATGTTTATCATACTGGAATTAATAGTAGGATGTTGTTGATAAAACAGTCATCAAGTAGCATATAATCATGCTGAGTTCTTATGAGAATTGGTATTTGGTTAAGTTTATTTATAAAAGATATAAAAAAATTTAGTAATAAAGTCACTCCGTATCTACTTACGATAGAGATATTGATATAAACTTTCATACTTTTTACAAAACCTTAAGTACTACATTGATAGTTTTTTTACATTTTAACCTTGCTATTTCATGACAAATCTACCTCAAACGTTAATTCTAATGTGGAAAAAATCTAATGTGAAATTTGTTTCATATTTGTTTGGGATTTGATAATAATAACAAGTGTCTCCTATCAAAAATGCTCATAACAAGAATACTAGAAATATATTGTATCAAGGCAACATAACCCAATTTAGCATTTTGTTAATTTCAACTCAATACCTTCATTTTACTTAAGATTGAAAACTATATATTAGAGAACAAAGCAATTATTGAAGGCTTACTTTTCCTAATTTGAAATATTACAAATTTAGGAAATATCACAGCCACCAGTGTACATGGACAGTGTGGATGCATGCAAAGCAGTCATAAATTATTCTGACATTCACAATCTTGCACAAAGAGTCTAATTGGTTTTGTTCATAATTAACAATGTAAATTAAATATTTACCCATGCAAAGCCAGTGTGGATCACTTTTTATAATTGACACTGTTCATTATTGGTACTGTAGTGTTGACATCATTATCCATAATTAATTTTATTTCTGATAATGATCATAGGAAAAAATTAAACCAAAAAGTGCAACAAACTTTGCAAGAGCTAAAAATAGATATCAGCTAAATCTCAGTGCTAGCTAGTTAAATCTAAATTTATTCTGTATTTATTTACTACTAAAAAATTACTAAGATTATTGAACAGAGATGTATGGAAGCAATTAGTGCTCATACTGTAAAAATTCAAAGATTTCAAAGATTATGAATTGTCTAAATACTAATACACTACTAATACTAGGTAGCAACCCACCTGGGTAAGAATCCACCACCTTACCTATTCCTACCCCAATAATATAATGACACACATAGCATTTAGCCAGTTAACTAGCATATCAGGCTTAACATCCCAGCTACACAGGGACTTTGCTATCTTATCCCAAAAAAAAGGTGCACTTAATTCTTGTGTCAGCTTATATCATCTACAATTATCGCTATGTAAATGTTATTTTGCGGTTAGTATATTAAATAATAGCGGTTAGTATATTGAGGCAGTCTAATAGTTACACACCCTTTAGAAAGATAAGGTGTAATGATTAATTTACTCATATATGCTTAATTTTAAAAAGATATGACTTGAAGTAATGCCTTACAACCTTTTTTAAATAGATAAATATTGTTACGGCCTTATCTAAGAAAGGATATGCAAGGGTAAATACTTATGCATCCATGCTTATCTGACAATATTAGGTCCCATCACAGGACAGGTTGCAAATCGGAACTATAATAACTATTGGGTACAAATTCAATCTCAGGCAATGTCACGACCCGTCTTTGCATGGGTTTTTAATGCCTATTATGTATACTTATTAGAAATCTTTCTTTTGAATCACTCAAGTAACCTATTAAAAGAAACTGCTTCAATATCCGTAGAGTAGTTTTAAAGATCTAAGCATACATACTTAGTGACAAAGGGAACTGTTTTTATTTAGTCCTTTCCAGAAATTAGATCAGTGCCAGGAATATCTTTTTCTAAATAAACTTTTAGTAACAAACATCCAACCTTCAACAAGCGAAACATCAAGACATTTGAAATAGTATTTTAAACTCTCGTCGCAATGTCCAAAAGTGATCATCCTGGCAAATCAATCTAAGCAATTCTTCAAAGCATTTCCTGTGGTAAATGCAGTAGACGATACTCAGTTAAAATAGATAACTTGATGCCACAAATTTTAATACTAGTTTTAGTTCCTCTACAAACATGATATTACATATAAATATTCAATTTGGCACAAATTATACCTGAAGTTTTTTTATATTATGCGATATTGTAAGATACAAGAACAAAGCTCTCTGATGATAACAAATAACCATGACCTGCACATACCACAGTTATATATTGTCCTATTGCCATTATGTTAGGCTTTATGTGTAAGTCTATCGGCAACCCTACTCCCAGACCAGAATATGACAGTTTTATAACAGCAGCAGGAATACGAAGGAAGTGGGTCTCTATTGTAAAAATCTTTTTAGCTTATGCTCTAGACCAGGTGTGACCAACCGGTCGTTCGCTAGTACTAATACAGTTGATTGCGTCAAAGCCAAAAATATAAATATGTAAATCATGTAATTAATATGTATATTGTATTGGTGCGGAAGTATGTAATTGGTAGATCACACTGGGTGTCGCCGGTAAAAATTCGATCTTGGGTCTAAACAAGTTGGCCACCCCTGCTCTAGACCATCTATGTTTACAAAATGGTTAAGACGATGTTACATTTTTGGGCATTATTTACCACAACCGTCATTTTAAAAAACTCACAGGATAGGAAGTATATTAAAAAAATACTGAAGCTGATGAAAAAAATTTCGGCATAGGTATATTATATTCATACACTGGGCATGTCAAGCCCAGTCAGGTTAATACATTTTTAGTTGAGTCCAATTTTTGTATGTGGCTACGGAGCCACATAATAGTACAGACAGGGCAAAGAAGACTAAAAATACATAATACTATTACATAATAAGTATCATTCAATTTGTCATTACCTAAAAACCTATAGCTTCTTTAGTAAGATACTGCATCTTACTTAATGCATTTACACATTTTTCAAGATAATAAAATAAGCATCTCCTAGACTTTATCTTAATTAATGCATTTACACATTTTTCAAGATAATAAAATAAGCATCTCCTAGACATTGAATTGGTTAAGGCACAGGCTTCATCATTAAGATACGGACCATAAGACAATATTTTTCATTGATATATGTATTAAAATTATTAGTGCTTTGGTGTCAGCAAGACCTCTGTAACATTCCATCCAGACAAAGCACAATAGCTGATGAACAAATAATGAATACAAAAGTGTAATAGATATCTTTCTTAAATCTCACACATCTGTTAATTACAATCTCTATTTAATTATGTTATGATTTGCTAACATACCTAATTATTAGTTTTTCTGATTGGAATCAATGCAATTTGAATTTGTAAACCAAGTTATTTATTAGAGTGCCACTAAAATTTTCATTGCTGAGTATCACATCATGAAGCTAAAAGTACTATCTGGAAATTACACTCCAAACAACAATCTAACCACAATATTAAACATCTATCTCATTCTCATAGGGCCGGCTACCTAACTCTCACAAGCCCTATTTGTTTTGATTTTATTAACTTCACAAACTCGCAGAAAGAAAGGTTGGACAGTTTAGACAAGAGTAAGCAATACTACAATTTTGGGACTTTAGTTTCATGAATGCAATATTGTAGATAATGTCTAGTCTGTGTCCATAGTAATGACAATCAACAACAGTATCATAGGAATAAAATATCCATTTCCGATGTAAAATTAGCACTTGCAAAGCAATAACTTTCTAAAAGTATAAAACTTTATAGTGAAAAAGTGTAAAAGTTCAAGATCGCATAGCTTGTATTTAGTAAAAATTTTTCATTCATTCATTCATTTCATCACCAAACTACTATAAGTAATTAATATAGACATCCTTAAGTCAGTTGACTTTATGTCTTTTCATTAATCCTGTTTTGGTTGGAAATAAGTGTACCACTATTGTATGTTAAAAATTGCATAAATGTTGCACATGTGTTGATTTCAATGGAAGAAAAGAAACCTGTTTTGCTTATAACATATGCGACCACAGTTTCAACGGGCCAAGCAAGTCTGTCAATGTAATTTGTACCAATAATGTGAAATGCATTTCTGGCGTATATATTTACGATTTAGTTAAAACATAAATTAAATAGGTTTATGTGTTCAAGTTTGAAATAAGTTTAGAACGAATTTACACTTAGTGGGAGACCACTGGAGCGCCTGAGCGTCAAGAATAGAGTCGCGCCTACTCAATCTATCAGCTGCTCGACGCAATTCGTACACAATGGAACTTTCTTGAGGTAGAATACAAAATAACTTGTAATTTAATTATATCATGTTTCATTTATATGATAATAAGAATAATTGTGTTAGGTAATACGTAAATACGTATGTAAGGATCACTTCGACAGGTCAATGCACTTTGAGACCGACATTTAGAAAGAATAAGAATTACATATCAAATGCAATTTCGGATGTAATAGAAATTTCATTTTGAATTTTTAATTGTTTTTAAAACCTTTTTGTTAAAGTAACAAAAACGTAGTAACTACTTTTGGAGTATAAATAACAAAAGGAAGTTGGTATGTTTGGAGTAACAAATAGATTGTCAATTATCGTGGACTTATAATCAAGAATATTCACTAATTATTATAAACAATGTTGTCCCAATCTTAGCAAGGAATAGTAATTTAATGTTTCTGTAATTATATACAAAAGATGTAAGGCTAACGGGACAGAAGAAACGTGCATATTTATAAAGTCTACAACCAGCACCTACCTCGAGGTCTTCATATGTGCGAAATGCCATTATGGCGAAACCATCGATGATGTCCTCCTCTCCGAGGGGCTCTTTAGACTTCTTTCTCCTGGCTGGAGGACGAGGCGGCTTTTCTCGCGCCGGGGACTCGTCCTCGCCGCTATCCCCATCCTTAACTTTGCTCTCTCGCTGTGCTTGCATGCGCTGTGCCCGCTCCCTTCGTCTGTTTCTTTGATTGCGCTGCTTTACTTCGTTTTCCATCGTTCACACATTATTCGAAACACCCGACCACCGTGCTCACTACACTAAAGTCCGCACTACACTTTTATCACTCATCATCATATGTTTTATCTATGCCGAATTACTCGACAAATTATAAATCTTGCACTTAGTAAAAGACACTAGCTGTTTCCAATGGCGGATCGTACACCGTTGCCGCATTGCAAGTAAAATGGCCGCGTAACACTCGACGGGCTGTTTTCTTTCACATTTACGTTAACGGAGACATTATTACACTTAAACTAAGATATATTACAATATAATATACTAATAACGTAGGCGATAAAATGTTAAATTAGTATTATACATTATTCTGTGTCCAGAATCAGTCAATAGTCAATACAATGAAAGGTGTTGCTCGACGCTAACGCTACGTTGCGGTCGCGATGGTGAACTAAATCAGTGCTGCCAACTCAACAATACATACATTCTGCGATATCGGGCGTCATTTGCAATGTGGCGGTCGGTTTTACTCTTCCTTCACGTATTTGTTTCTCTTTCTAGGTCGTAAAATTCATGTGAATATGTGATTGCATTGATGACCTATATTTCAGGTTTTGTGAAAGTTAATTACATAGTTTTATATAAATTTGATAATGTTATCGTCTTAGTTTGAATAACACTCTGCTTTATTTAGAAAAACATTCACGACTATCTTATTTTGTCAGATAATATTTTTGTTTTGTGTTGTTCTTACTTTTCTTACTGTTGGCATTTTGGTTGTCAGTTGTCATAAAAATTTAAGACCAAATAAAAACAGGTGGCGCATTTTGTATTGGTAGTTCATAGAAAAAAAACTAGATGACGTTATTTCAGTGTTTATGTAGTTGTCGTTAAGTGATAAAGCAAATAAAACAATCTCATTCAGCCAAATAATTGTACGATTTGAAAAATGCTATTGTAAGGTTTTTGATGATATTATACCGTGATAGCGATAAGTGATTTTAGTATATTTGTAATAAAGTTGATAGATTTGTATATGTATTGAGAAGAATAAGAGAAGTTGCAGGCATGAATGCATCTCTTAGCTTATCATGGATATGTTTCTTTTATTATACAATACGGTATTCCTATTTGGGGAAATTCTGTAGAATTAATTAGAATCTTTAGGGTTCAAAAGAAATGTATA
>DVZL01007834.1:0-10544 GCA_018236625.1 Lasaia peninsularis
CGTCAAATGGGCGTTGTTCAAACTTGCCACAGCATTTTGTATGAAAAGTGATCCACCGCCAGTTTGTTCGATAGTACCTCGTAAATGTACATACAGACACTCCAATTTTATTTGTTTGTACGTACTACTCCCCTTACTTTTTTTTCATTATACACACGCAAGCGTGCGCCCGCGCGAGTTTTAGCGTTAGGCCTTAATTTTTAAAAATGTAGAGAAAAAATACATCGAAATCGTAAATGTGACATACTTAAGTTTTTAAATTGCCAAGTTAGTTTTGTGGGTTGGTTCTAGTTTGCTAAAGTATGTTCAATAATAATAATAAAATCACATTCACTAAATATATTTATTAAACTTTGTAATTTTACAAACAAAATATATAAAAACATTTACATTACATAAACAGATTTTCGATCGAATATACAAAAATTACAAAAATCTAAAACTTTTTTTTTTTCAAATATAATCTCTCAAAATATATTTTAAGGCACAATTCATAGGAATAGCTTATTTTCATTTAAACATGTAACAATTTAGTTACAAAAATAAAAGAAAAATAAATATCGTCACGCCCATATCCTCAAGGGTAAGGCAGAGGTACACACAATGCGACAGGTGGCAAGTCGCTATGTCGGGCACAAATCCAATCCTAGGCAATGTTATTTTTCAGATAAACTAAATGAACTAATAGAACAAGTTGCCCTATCCGGGAATCGAACCCAGGAACGAGGCGACAAAGTAATCCAATAAAAGAAAAATTGGGTAGAAATTGGAGTTCATAGATTACATTTTAACAAACTAACTGCACAAGTTCATATTTTTGTTAACATCTTGATTCTTGATTCTTAAGTTCGGCAACGCCTGTTAAACATTTCCATGCCAAAAGTGCATATTGTGTTATTACATTATTTAATTATACCATTAATTAGCTTTATATAATATTAATTAATTACATAATAAAATATCACATTTTAAATTGACCACACGTTTTATGGTACATAAAATTCTACCAAATTATTTTTGTTGATTATAGAATCATAATTACGTCCATTCGCTTAGATAGTGTCGGTACACCCGCACGCATTAGTGGTTAATTTAATACAATAACATTCAGGTTAGGTTGCAAAGATAATTTCGATGAAACTTTTTTACTTATCCGTTACCTTTTATTCCTCTTCACTCGAAGTGTCGAAAGTCATTATCGTAACCGCAATAATTCATGAATTATTTTAAATGCTGTACCTACAACAAAGTCATCCATTCTTTATAGTGGTACTCTTCTATTCTGTCTGTTTTAAGTATAGTTGGTGCCCTTTCAATTACTGATCCAACGCTAGTTCTTCGTACCCCTACTATTATTGAAGTGTTTGTGATTGGTGCATTTACATTCATTTTAACACAATGCCACTAAATATTTATTTTTTAATTCTTTAAACGTTTTTTTTTATAGGGATGGGTGGGTTTTACGCCCGTTTCTTTTATTTTAGATTTTCTTGAAGATTTGTAAAACAAATATATTTTTTTTATATGATTACAGTGCTCCGTTTCTATGTAAAGTGACAATTGAAAAAATCACCTGCGGTCGTATGTAACACGCGGCTTCTTTAAGACACGCTGCAACTTCCTACGATCAGGTGGCGCGTCTAAAGTCGACCGTATCTAAGCGAATGGACTTATGTAGGTATGCGACCAAATCTACATAAGTCCAAATGTTGCGACTTATGTAGGTAGTAATTTCTTCAAAAACTGCACAAGCTTAAAACTAAATTTATTTTCTCTTATTCGGTTTTTTAAAACTACAAAAAAATATTTACAAATTCTCATTTTTGTCGTTATACTTATTTTATATAAAACTGTTTTAGACATTTTTGTTGCAGCTTTTTAAACTACAGTATGTGTAGATATTTAGAATATATTTCATTTTGGACGAAGTTTGCGGGGTTCGACTCTAGTCTCTACAAACGCTTTTTCATAAATGTGCTAAGTTTAAGAAAATTTTCAGTTCAATATTTTTTAATCTTATAGTTAATTATTCTTAATTTACTTAAAACTAAACATCGCCTGTGGTTTTATCGCGCGATATCTTAATATAGTCTGCATTCAACTGAACATTCCTTTCTATCTTGATGATTTTGATGAAACATGGTATAGATTTGTTGTACAAATATCTTCAAAGTAGTATAATCACTACACTCCCAATCCAAAACGGTTCAGTAGTTTTCAAGTTTCATCCAATACTGTTGATTTATTTCGATGTTTGTTAGGATATATTCCTATGTAGGATCTTAAGACTTGATGTAACTGTGAATGATAGGTTACACTTTCTTGAAACTAAAGATACGGTTTGGAGATTACACTCCTAACAACCTGTCCGCAATATGTATTATTGCTAACTCTCTCTAAACTGAACAATCTCTCTTTCTGTCACTCTTGTGGAGTTGACAAAATCAAAACAAACCTAGTGAGAGGGCCGGCCCTACGATAATGAGTTGCTTAAAATAAAAATTAATAATAGAAAGGTTGTTGTTAATCGTGTAATTTTTAGATAATATCTTTAGCTTAACAATCATAGTGATATTAATGAATGTCAACTTTGGAATGCATTTTTAAATATACTTGAATCACCGCGTTGTAAGAATCAATTTGCACGGGACCTATTTCTACCCTATATAAATATAATAGAAAAATATTTGTTCATCTCTTATTAAATAGTTACTACACTATTTATTAAATTCCATTACTATTTGAGCGCAAATTTATATCACAAAGTACAATTTCGTATTAGAACCGCTTATTCAAAAGCAATAGTCAAATAAAAGTACAAACCAAATGTACTTTTATTTTGTGCTTGGGTGTAAAAAACTGAATCAGCCAATCAGAGCTATTCTTACGTGCGCGCATTTTCCGAAAGCCCGTGAGTCACGGTTGCACCGGTTTTTGCATAATCAAAAATCATTCACATTGCACGGCGATTGCTTTTTTTGTCTTCTTGCCCATTATCGTGTTATATATCTTCCAAATGCCGGATTTCTTTTTTTTACCGTCGCTAGTTTGGCTTGTGCTGCTTAGTGATTTGGTATCGTGGGCCATGCTGTCGGAGAGGCGGTTGAGATCAGACATGGAGGCGGTCGCCCGAGGGACGCTGGGGAGAGGTAGGAGGTTGTCGGCCCGGTCCGAGTACGACGAAGCCTTGATTGGAGTGTACCCGTTAGTCGGAGTCGCTGATACTTCAGCGATTTTTACACCTGAATATGTTGAGTTAGTTATCCTGTGGACAACATGTTGATATTAGTATAATTAATGTGTTAATAAATTATTTTGTCGACTAATCGTGGATGTATAATGTCCCTCTTATATGTGAAGATCCATATATTATATGTTAGAGCAATTTTGTACAATACCAATAATATGTCTTGACAATTTACACAAATTGATCTAACCTCAAAGTAAGAAAAGTATTGTTATATGCGTTTGACAATGATACTATTTACACCGACATTTTCTTTAAACCCCACTATTTCTCTGATCTCACTATAACGGATTAAGTTCACTAAGTAATCTTTGGCAGGGTTCTATTGGCATCGATTATTATTATAGTAATATTAGACAATATTAAAATGTTTACAAGCTAAATATTATACCTAGGTAATTCTCTAGGGTTCAAGGTTTCGATGAGTTTCTGCCAAAAGTCGAAGGGAGCCTTCTGTCCTGGCGGGCTGTACCGCAACTTGTGGTAGTACATCAGCTGAGGAGGCGGATCGCATTGGCGGTAGATTATCGGGATTATTTTTAACTGCTTTTTATCTGTGGAAACAGATTTTTACGTTATCTGTGGCTTGATAATTAATTAAGTTTTAAAGCGTTTACACATATTATTAAGAAACTACTATTACTAATAGAGAAAAATTCAAAATGTTATTGTTAACAACTAAAATTGAATTTATATTTAATATGAAAAAGAAATAATTCTTTATCTTTACCATCTTGAAGTTAACCAAAAACCACTTTTCACTTGAACAATATAACTCTCTCCGCGTTGGTCCGGGTCCTCTGTGTAGAATAGACCATCTGTCTTCCTACCAGGCAGCTCATAAGATGCGAGCATAGGTTAACTGGGCCACTATCTACATGACCACTGGTGGTAAAATGCTGTGCAGCAACTCACCCGGGTTACGCCATAATTACATTGTCGTGTTCCGGTCCGACGGGTAGGGTAGTCGGTAGACTTGCACATGAGGACTAACAGCCCGACTACATGGCAGCGGCGAACCTACCTCCATGGAGTCCATAGGCCACGGTTGTCTCTTACCATCAGGAGACCCGTGTGCCTGTTGTCTGTCTTATCCCATAAAAAAAAACATCTATCTGTGAATAATATAAGACACTAAACTCAAAACGTTTTGATTGTTGTCGTTATATTGAACTCTTACACATATACTGGGAACGTTTTATTTTGTGATGACGATTATGTGACACTACAACTGGCCGTCCATGTGTTAGTTCATAGTTGTTGTAGCCCATAGAGTTTTTTAATTCTGTACTAGCGACCCGTCCCGGCTTCACACGGGTATACTATACATGTTATATACATAAAAACCTTCCTCTTGAATCACTCTATCTATTTAAAAAACGCATCAAAATCCGTTGCTTAGTTTTAAAGGTTTAAGCATACATAGGGACAGACAGAGAAAGTGACATTATTTTATAATGATATTAAATTAAAGAAAAGTAAAAAAACAAGGCTTACTAATGCCATCAGCCTGTGCAAAACTGGTGTAAAACTTCCTGGCCGGGCTAGTTAGGAAGTCAGGAGATAATACTAGTATGATATGCCGGCATCTTTCAGATATCAGTCGGGCCACTGGTTCTACTTCTGTAGTATGGCCTGGAAGGAGGTCTTCCTCTGTGCATAGCTGAGTAATAAAGAAAATATTTATAGTTATCTTTTAGAACCAAGAAATCAACAATTTCCATCGTTATTCTGAGACTGCTTCAGGAAATCTCATTCGAAAGTTTACTGTCTACCATCACTGAGGTAGGAACTTAACCAAATTATCCTATCTGCTCTCAAACTATCTTATATGTAAAACAGTACCACAAACTATTATTCCCTTTTGACTTATAAAATATGAATCATTGCATTAAACTTGACCTCTTATCGTAAATTCTTTAGTCATTACAAAGATATTTCGTACTGTTTAGAGATGATGACAAAATTGTTAACTCCATTTTTTTAAGCCACAAAATTGTATAGTAAACAAATTAGATGCTTGTGCTATTGTTGAAGGCATCAATATATAAAAAAATTGAAATAAATACACATGAGAATAAATTTAATAAGCACTCAGATCTAAACATTTTTTACAACAGCAAAAACTAACATAACTTTAAAAAAATTAAATTACCTTGAGACCATTATTCCTTGTCCTTGTTAAAAGTTCATCAACAAAAACCTTATCCTCCTGTGAATAGAGGACATAAGCATCATAATATTGGGGTTGACCGCTCCTCTTATCATCAATGGTGATAATATGTTCATCTGTATAATCTACCACAGCTATTTGATTGTTGTGATTGTTCACCACTTGTGTTTGTTTTACTGTAAGAAAATTTTAAAAAGTTGAAAATCATTATTTAGAATTTTTTAACACTACTAATTCTATTATATCAATATGATATAATGATTCCATTATCATACAATAATTCAATTGTATTTATATAATAATGGTAATGGGATTTTGGCGTAGATGTGATCAGCCTCTAAACACGCATAAACATGAGACCTAAAATTCCAGGAATCTTATGTGCTTGTTTACTCTAATTTACTTACGAGGACTGAAATACCAAGAAATCAGTAAACTGGTTTACCTGTTGTTTGTTGTTATTATTTAGAAAATTTGGGCTAGATAATTTTTTTTATGATATTGTTTCCAATATCATAAAACAAGCAGACGGATTTCCTGATGGTAAGAAATACACGTCGCCTATAGACACCAATAATGGAAATGGTTAACCAACCTGAGGCTGGGATGGTAAGGCTCTTGCGTGAGTAAGTTTACCGACTACTCTACCCTCCAAACCAGAACACGACAATGGCGAACACGGATGCTATTGTGGCAAGAATACATAAGGCCGTGGCACCAATCCGGGCCAGTCATTGCAAGGCTCTACCACCTAGTCAATGTCACAGTGTTGGTGACAATAAACCCTGTGCTCGCCTCTGACGAGCTGCCTCGGTGGAAGGCAGTTTAAGCCTATTCTACAACGGAACCCGGACTAACACAGGGGGAATAATAATGGGATTTGCATATTCGAAACTAACAAAAGTCGTGACGGTAAAAATAGTTAGGTTCCCTGGCGGATACATATCCACTGCCTTATCTTTAACCCTTATTGAGTTGCTGCATAACAATCTACCACCAGTGGTCATGTTAGAAGTAACCCAGTCAACCTACGCCCGCCTCTTATAGCTGCCTGGTATGGAGGTAGATACTATATTCTACATAGGAAACTCAGACCAACTCATCCCCATGTAGAAAAATTAGAATAAAAATAGAAACTGTAGACAGCACAGTTTGTAAAAAGTTAGTTGTTATTTGCTGTTTAATGACATGTGCGAAACATAGCACTACGAAGTAATGTGATATGGCATGATATTTCGTGCCGAGTGATATTACATTATAACATTACTTCGAACATTACGCGTAATGTTTGCGCTATGAATTACCAAATGCCATGTGTGATGTCTCGCGCTATGCATTACGTATGATATTGCGCGACATAAGCAATAGAAAAATTAATAATTTTAAGTATGACATGGCACAATGAACGCAAAATACAAAATCAGCAAACGTGCACCCATTTTAAAATATTTTTATATTATTTAATTGAACTCCTAAAACAACATTCTAAACTCGTAATTACACTTGGTACTTCAAATATTTATCGGCTACGTCTTTAACACACACAATACGCAAAATATTGAATGAGAACGTTGGCGCAGTCCGACCGAACATAGCTGCGATGCGCTGCCTTGCCATAGTACACTGATACATCATACAGTACAGCGCGCGTACTGTTTAGTGCCATGTGTAATGTTTCATTTCGTCGTGACATGTGTGATGATACAGTACGCGGTAATGCATGACTCGCATTACTTACACATGTCTAGTTTATCTACATACATAAAAATCAAACATCAGTGTTTGATAAACACCAAAAATACTGTACAGAATTTGATCACATTTCATAATTATATCTCGTTTAGTCTAACTTAAAAGAAGGAATAGTAATAGTAGCCTAACAACTTTATTACAGGACCAACGCTGTGAGACACAGTGAGTATGTAATATCTAAAAATAATTTTAAGCACAAAACGACAAAATATTAAATTTTTTAGATTATCTAACCAATAATATTAATTACTTGTGTTTTAACTCTGAATCATAACTGATTGACTGTTTATATTGATAATAAATTG
This sequence comes from Lasaia peninsularis, assembly GCA_018236625.1. Classification (NCBI taxonomy): domain Eukaryota; kingdom Metazoa; phylum Arthropoda; class Insecta; order Lepidoptera; family Riodinidae; genus Lasaia; species Lasaia peninsularis. The sequence continues at coordinate 7,478 of DVZL01007834.1, forward strand.
TATTATAATTTAAGTAGTACACTAATCCTTATGAAGATAATTTATTGTAAAAAAAATCAGAAGGTTACAATCCAGTAATAAAAAGATTGTGAATTAAAAAATCTAAACTAACTTGGCTTATTCTGTCTTTGATTTTAGTTTTGATTCTTTGTATTTTAGTTTTAAATTGAATCAGTTTGTGTTATTTGTCCAGAGATATTTATTTACTTACATGTAATAGTGACGATAATAGATAATAATGAATGATGGAAATAATCAATTATAGATTAAAATAATTGACTAGATATAAATATGAAAACATAGGATTAAGATGCTGTCGTATTTGACATAATGTGCAAATAATTGATTGAATTGGACTTTTAAGTTCATGTTGTCACACCACAGAAAAATATTTACAATTTTATAATCTCTTCAATGGATATTGGTATCAATAAAATGAATTATGTAACAGATTTAATATGAGGGTAATTTATAAAAAGTAAAATAATTTAAAGAGAATCAATATGAGTTTCTATTCATTCTGATTAGTGTTTTTTTTTTGCTTGCTTATCGTACTTCCGATTATTATAAATATTACAAATACAAAAGTTTGTGATTCGCCTTGTGTGTTTGTTACTCTTTCATGCAAATTATTAAGATATTTTTGTACACAATTTTACAGTAGTGTAGCTTATAATACCACATAGGCTTCATTTAAGCAAACTACATTTCACCTATCAAATTTGTAAATTAATCATTCACATTAGAAGCCATTTGTATAAACAAAAGTATACCTATACCATACCTGTCAACTTATCCTGTCTTGCCAATTCCTGCAAATCATCGTAAATATCATATCTATCCAGCCACTGCAAATATTGTAACAGATAGGCAACATTGGCACTGCCGTCATTTTTCCTCACCCATAGGTTAAACACTTCTGAAGTCTTGTCAGTATGTATATTTATACTGGCAGCTTGTTCCGCTGATATATTTGCTAATGAAGCCAGCCCCCGCCAATCTCTATAATTCACACAGTAATTAAAATTAATTGCTTTAATTATAGTGACTCACTAATAGTTTGTTGTGGTATTACAAATATACTGTTTTATCTGAATAGTGTCATGAGTGTCATGTTGTTCTAATTAACAGCTGACATTACTTATTCTTTTACATTTTTCTTGTAATATTACAACCTTATACCATGAATATTATGATATATTGTTTAAATTTATTTAATACTGGGTGTATCTATGACTACATCCACATACAATAATATACGCTCCTAAAGTAGTAAAATAGTACTAATACATGTAATAATTGTTTTTTTTAAATTTTGAATTGATAATTAAATATTTGGTCTAGGGATGTAATCTCCCACTTTTGTTGCTATTTTGTCTCTTCTTTGATAAATGTACTTTTACTGTAATTTTACTTTGGATTTACAAGTAGTTTTTTGTGTACACATATTTAGCCTAGTGAGAGTTCATTGTTGTTTATACATATACACAATTATGTAGTTGAAATAGATTATTTGATTTATAATTATTTGGAAGGTACTTTTATAAAAACAGCCCAGACAATAGAGGATCTTAGGCAGTACTCTATAATCCAACAAATTCGGGCAAAACTTTTGTCGGATTACGGTACGGTACGGGGTCCACTGTACTAATTTATTAAAATTCTGGAGATATATAAATTTAGTCACAAATCATTGGGTTAATCCCTTAATAACTTTATATATTTACAATAATGATATTTATGTGTTGAAAAAATACAATCAATTTCTGTAAAATGATAAAACTATTAATTTACACTGTGAATATGTAATATTAGAAAATTACAGAATATTACCTAAAATAACAAAAGAAATAAGCCTTTATTTCAAGTTTCTTTTTAAAAATATTTCTTAATCTAAATATGCATAAGTTCAAACAAAAAAAACTAAACTGATAGAAAAAGTATTATTTTGCATATTCATATGTACATAATAATCAAACCAAATGCACAATATTGTATGTATTATTAAAATTTGTTAATTTAACTTAAACTTAATTAAATGTAACATTTACTACTTTTACTTATATGATAAATTAAATCGACACCAGCAATTTATACTACTCATATAAACAAACAAGCAGGGTGACCTCTCGCCGCTCCGCACCGCATAATTATAGTTAGCGTTATTTAAATCGAGTGATTTTAAAAATTTCCTTTACTTGGCATTTATTAGATTTGTAACTTTGTTATTTATTTATTTTCTCCACATTTTTTTATTACATATAGAGGACCACATTTTAAGCACATTGACATAACAAAAACAATTTACCTAAAATTCGAGTTAGCATAGTATAAATTGTTGGTGTTGAAATCATTTATTAATAAAATGTTGAGATTCATTCATAGTACATTTATGAAATATACTTTTTAAGATTCTTAGAAAATCTATAAACCTTTTCAATTCTTTAACACTGAAGATAAAACTTTTTCATTAAAAATAAATAGATAGAAACTTTACAAGTCTAAGTACCTAACTACTCTGTAATTACATCATAAATTCTTATGTTGTTGATTTGGAAACTTGTTTTTTTACCACTGTTTATCTGTTTGTCTATATATATAAAGTATTGTTTGATGTTTACATATACATAAGTGAAACGTACCTGTGACGTGTTTTTTGATCGGGACATATACATGGGAGTACTTTTTCTATGTTTAGACGCGATGATAATAGGTGCCGAGATTCATTTGTAAGTGCAGACAATGGACAGGCACCAAGATTGCCGACCATATTGTTGCAATTTTATTTAACTTTAAGGTACTTTTTTTTCATTTAATATGGTGTAAGAACATTTCACACTTTGTCACAATACTTGAAAATGTCTTTTAAAATGTATTATTTTTTATTACAAAATATTTTACACCCGTACTCTATGTACTACGTATATGTCATTTATTTAGTTATAACTGTCACTTGTCAGTTGTCATTTCACACTTGTATTTTTTTTGTTTTTTTTTTGTAAGTTCTTCCCATTTAAGGAAAGGCAAGGGAACTTTGTCCATACAGCCTAGTCTTAAGTGATTTATT
>DVZL01007835.1:0-10542 GCA_018236625.1 Lasaia peninsularis
TGGTGTCTATAGGCCACGGTTGTCTCTTACCACCAGGAGACCCGTGTGCCTGTTCGCTGTCTTATACTATAAAAAAACTTACGGATTACCACGTTGACGCTTTGAGACGGGCTGTGCTCTGATATATCTAATTAAACTCCGATATTTCACTACCATGATCACATAATATATGAAACTAAAATAAATAAGAAAAGCTGAAAATCTATAAAAGAAAAATGTTTTGTATCCGAGCACTCCGCCGCGTACGCAGTGTCACAATCTATTGCACACCGCTGCATTACCTAGATATTGTAATGGAATAACGTATAATAATACAATGTTTTAGAAATTTTCCTAACCTTCTTTCCAAAGTGCCCTCTCATGTGGGCTTCAAAATATTCGTACTTTTGAAAACTTTTTCCACACTTCATACATTTCATACGTTCTCGTCTTTTCTTAGGCCCATCTGGATCTTTCGGCGGCCGACCGGGACCTCGGCGTCTTCTTCTTGAAAGGATTTCACTGTCAAATGAATTTTGTATGGTTATAGGATCTTTATTGAAGACCAATCCTAAAAATATGTTGACAAGAATTTTAACAACCTAGTAAACTAGTTGACCCGGTGAACTTTCTACCGCCTAGCAGTCAATGTATATCGTGTTACCTTTTGTCTAAACTAATTTAGGCTTTGAAATTATGAAAAAACCCACCACGATTAAAATGTCGCTGAAAAAACGCAACATACTTAATTGAAAAACCACCGACTCTTATCATTTGTTTGACCCTATGAATTGAAAAATATGAATATAGTGACAAAATATTGATATATTAATTAAAACCTACGAATACTAACTTTTTTTTATCCTAACCATGTTATAAAAATCTATCTAAGGTACATAATTGACAAATTGAAAATATAATTGTTAAAATAAAAAAGTCTGTCAAAAAAGGTACACAAAATTTTCGTCATTAGTATCTCACTGATATAATTATTGATTTGCTGTGAAACGAAACGTTTTGTAACCTGCCTTTGTAACGTAAAAATAATTATCTGCTCCTCTTATTTGATCGGCGGCAATCAAACAAGAAACACGTGTGTAAAATTTCAAACTGGTAAGTTTTGATTTGCATTCTCCTAAGTATGTCATTTAATTCGTCATTGATATTTTTAACAATACAATTGTAAGTAGTTTATGGTTATAATTTATTAATAATGTTACCTTTGAAGTATTCATTCATACGAGCTTAAAATATTTTGTTAGAACTCGTTTATAAATATGTTCTAAAAAGATTTCGTCAAAAAAATATTATTGGTAACGTCATTGTTAGCAATAAATAATATATGTAGAAGACAATGACATTTGTTGCGAACAATGATTGTGTGTCGAGACAACAATGATCTCGTACGTTTGAAATGAAGCGGAATCAAGCACATATTTTGTCTGGGCAATTTTTAGATTTTTCATAATTGTGTTTTTTAAAATCGGAGAGTAGGATAGAAGGTAAACTACGCAAGAAACTTAACATCTGAGTCTCAGTTGGTTACGCATCATTTGTATCTAAGTGGTGAGTATTTCTTTTCCTATAACATCATTTTGAAATAAATTTAATTAATATTTAAAAAATACATTTAAAAAAATATTGTTACAGATATAATTTGTTAACATTAAGTTTAAAAAATGCCTCCTCAAAACAAGACCAGAGAAGAAAATAGATTACTTAAGCAAAGATTGTGTAAAATGAAAAGATGTGTGCTTTTTGGTCATGGAATGTAAACCAAGGTCTCCTCTGGAATCTACAGGTATCCACATTGTATATCATAGTATATCTGTCTTGTCAATCTTTCGTTTTCCATTCAATCGTACTCTTCCTCTGAAATCACTATTACAAATGCGGACTGCATGAGCATTACTCAACAAATATTGCGGAGATCCTAATCATAGAAAATCATACTTATTATATATTAAAACTACGAGTTTTATGGAAAACACGTTTATTGCATTGTAGCTTGGATATGACAAGTATGTTGTAAAAACTACTTCCACTTATTTTAATATTGTTCATCAACAACAAAACAAAGTGGGGTATCTACTTGTATACATAACATACCTTCCCCATAAGTAACTAATACAATTGAAACCTTAACCACTCTTATATTATAACATAACTATATTTTAAATCAAGTTACAAACTAATATGAACAATACGAACGAAACTATTAACGAAGATAATACATTGGTTTATCGTAGGGTCTTTTAGAATGGATATTTAATTTATTTTTAATTTTACCACCAGAAAAACTACACTCCCCATTCTGTGGTATGCCTAACATTTCAGCCCATTCTTCTGAGCTAGGAATTTCTATAATCTCGCTACCCTCCTCTTCAATACTTTCTGGCAGCTCTTGTTGATCATTTACCCTATTTGTCTGTGACCCACTGATTTCTGCTGCTTTATCAGAAACTCTTATTTCATTTCCTGCAACCTTAATTAATTGATCCATATGTCTATCGATTACTATATCATCTTCCGTCCTTATGCGATAGTTAGCTGGACCATTCTTTTCTACTACTCTTCCTGGTAACCATTTTGGTCCAGTATTATAATTTCTGTACATTACTTGTTGTCCTGAATTTGTTTCTCTAGTCTTCCTCTGAGCGTTTCTAGAGATCTGTTGATCTACTTTTCTATTCTTTAGATTATCTGGATGTATAGTATCTAGTATGGTTCTCAAACGTCTGTTCATTAGCAATTCTGCTGGGCTCCTACCTGTAGTAGCACAGGGTGTTACTCGCAGTCCCAACAGCAAGTTCGGAATTTTAACATCCCAAGGGATTTTCTCCATCTTACGAAGTTTGTCCTTAACAGTTTGTACCATTCTCTCTGCTAATCCGTTTGATGATGGATGATACGGAGATGTTGTTATGTGTTTAATTTTGTTTGCCGCCAAAAATAGTTCCAATTCCTTAGACACAAAGGGTCTGCCATTATCTGATACCAAGGTTTCACATAGTCCATGTGTTGCAAACAATAATCTTAAGTGATATATGACTGTCATTGCTGTCATGTTGTTTATTACCCAAACTTCAGGCCACTTTGAATATGCATCTACAAGAATAAGAAATATTTTATTCTGGAAGGGGCCTGCAAAATCTATATGTAATCTGGACCAAGGCCGTGTAGGAGTAACCCATTCGTGAATTACCCGTGGAGGCATGTGTCTATTCTCCAAACAGTTTTCACACTTACTGACTAAGTTGGTAATATCTTCGTTTAAACCCGGCCACCAAACATAGCTTCGGGCCAATTCTTTTGTATGAACTATTCCTGCATGTGTCTTATGTAGTGTCTTTAAAATCTCAGAACGTAGGGATGCCGGCACAATTACTCTACAACCCAACAAAAGACAGTCTTCCTGCAATGACAGTTTGTCACGATGCAGCCAGTAAGGTCTTAAGTTTATCTCATTTACCTTATTAGGCCACCCTTTTTGTACATAGTTCACAACTTGACTTAAGATCTTATCCTTCAATGTTTCTGTTGCAATTTGTTGCGTCTCTATTGGAAAATCCTCACTTGATTCTGCCATCAATAACACTTCACCAAAACTCTCTTCACTTTGTTCTGTAATTGGTTGTGGCCATCGACTTAGAGCATCGGCATTCCCAATATCTGAACCTGGCTTATACGAGATGTTGTAATCATGAGATGATAAAGCAATAGCTATTCTTGTCAGTCGTGGAGATAATATATTCGACATTGGTTTCTTTGGATCAAAAATACCCACAAGAGGCTTATGGTCCGTAACTATAGTAAAGGACCTACCCATTAAATAGTTATGAAATTTACTGATACCAAACATAATTGCTGTGGCTTCTTTATCAAATTGTGAGTATCGCCTTTCTGATGTATTTAATGTTCTAGAGCCCATTGCTATAGGCTGTTCCTGACCATCCTTCATTATATGTGATAACACTGCTCCAATGCCATATTCTGAGCTGTCACATGTTAGCATTAATGGTTTATATGCATCATAGTGCACTAGTGTTATATCAAATGTTAATAAACTTTTAGCCAAATTGAACGCTTTAAATCTTCGAAATCTGACCAATGCCACAACTTATTCTTGTCCAGTAACCTATGAAGTGGTTCTAAATTTGACGCATTTTTAGGAATAAATCTTTCATAAAAGTTATAGAGGCCAAAGAACGCCTGTAATTCTTGTATGTTTTTAGGTGCTCGTGTTTTTACAATAGCTTCTACTTTGCTAGGTGCTGGATGTATGCCTTTAGCATCAATAACAAATCTCAAGAATTCAACTCTTTCTTTAGCAAATTTACATTTGATTTTATTTAACCTTAGCCCTGCTTCATTGATACGCTTCAACACAGCATCAAGGCGCTTCTGCATTTCTGACAATGTACTAATAACAATATAGCCCTTTTATTCGGATCTTATAGAATTTTTTACATAAAATTAAAGAAAGTATAACATACATTGTTTTTAATTTTGTTAATCTAATATATCTTGTTTCCTTATTTTCTGTAGATCCGTCTGCCAGTCGGCAAAGGCCTCTTCCAACCTTTTCCATTCTGCTCGTTCCTGGGCTACTCTGTTCCACTTTACTCCTGCCACTTGTCTGATGTCATCATCCAATCTTTCTGAGGTCTGCCTCTCGTTCGCTTACCCTCTAGGGTACCATACCGTCACTCTTTTGCTCCATCTGTCTTGACCTCTCGACATATGCCCTGTCCATTTCCATTTAAGTCTTCTGGTTTTTAAAATAATATCTATAGTATTTGTTTTATTTCTTTTCACATTGTTTCCAATTCTATCAGATTTCTTCTCATTGAGCATACTTCTCTCCATTGAGTATTGGCAGGTTGCTAACTTGTCAAGTCAAGTCCTTAGTTAGAGTCCATGATTGGCAGCCGTATGTGAGAACGGGTAGTATACATGTGTTAAATAATTTACTTTTTATCCTTGTGTGTAGTTTTTTGTCTTTCATAGCTTCTTTTAGTCCCCAGTATCTCTTCCAGCCATTAGCAAGCATCATCAACAGCATCAAGGCGCTTGTACATTTCTGATAATGTACTGTAATGAAATTGTTTAAGACAGCAACCCCTTATATACCGGCCAACAGTGACGTCATAAGACTTCGAAAAATCACTGGACTAGCTTTAACTCCAAAAGCTAGTCTATGAACAGTATATAAACCTTTACGGTGTTAAGTGTTAAGGGCTTTGCAGTGTTGTCAGTAACAGTGACCTGGGTATACGCACGATCAAGTTGTAAAATATTTTCCTCCTGCAATGATGGCAAATACTTCATTTGCCGTTGGAATTGGAATGTATCAGACTCAGTTGCTTAATTAAATGTACTCCAATAGTCTCCACACAATCTTATTTCTCCAGACTTTTTAACTATAGCCACGACTGGGGTTGTTCTCGACCCCGTCCTAAGCCGAGGTTCGGTCTCACTGGAGACATCCTTAGGACAGGGGGCATCTAGCCTCACCCACGTAAACTCTGGCTGAGCACTCTGCTCGCCCACTAGCCCGGTGAAGTTGAAGAAGTCCTTCAGACGTACACAACAATTAACATATCGAAAAAAAAGACTGGGGTTGCCCATTCAGAGAAACCTGTTGCTCGAAGAACTCCTTCTTGTACTAACCGATCTATTTCCTTTTCAACTTTATGTTTCATGGCATTGGGTTAGAGTTGCCCCAGGTTTAAGATGAATAGTCACCGGATGGCCTTTATTTAGTATTTATGTCCACAATCTCTTCAGTGTATAATATGAAATTAATATTAAGAGAAATATCTAGAGGTCCAAACCAGTTCCTTCCCAACAAATTAGGACCTTTTCTTTTTGCAACCATTAATTCTAAATTGTGAATTTGTCCCTTATACTCAGCTATTACTATTATCTGGCCCAATAAATTTAAACTGAATGTACAAGGCTGTAATAAATGGACGCCTTATGTGATTGTAAAACTGCCTCCAGTATCAATTTCAAACTGTATAGGTGGTTTAACAATAACTTCATATGGAGGCACCCGGTTTATTCCCTGTGTCATATAATAATTATATACCATTTAAATCATAACTATCTCCTAGAACATAATTTATTTTTCTTTTTTGACACACATATCTTCTCTAAATGGCCCTTTTTGTGGCAATAATTGCAAATGGTATTAATAAAACGACATTCTCCATTATGCCATTAGCCACATCTATAGCATAATCGTTTCTTAAGCTTTGGTTGTATTATGTTGATATCTATTGGTTCCCCCGCCAAAGCTGAAGGTTGAATAACACTGCTTGAGTTTGAAGTGTTCTGATCACGAATAATTTTAGTCTCTTCCTGCATTTTCAACAGATATCAAAGCATCAACCACACTTTGATATATTAAATTGTCCCGCTTCAGTAAGTCATATTGTAATCGCTCATCATTCCGCAGACAAATCTATCTCTCAACATACGAGCGTATGAGAGATAGAAAGATAGAAATCCATAAAATTACAACCATCAGCTCAATCTTCTTAACTGTGCAACATACTCTGCAGCAGACTCTCTCTGTTTCTGATCCCTTTTGTAGAATTGAAATGACCTAGATATTTCATTTGGCCTTGGACTAAAATGTTTGGTTAACACTATCTCCACCTCATTAAATGTAACTTCCTGTGCTTTTTTTGGTGTTATTAATGCTAAAAGTGTTTCGAACACCTCCGCGCCGCATACAGTAAGGAAATTAGCTTTTTTAACATTATCTTCCACCACACCATTTGCTTCAAAACAAAACTTCAGTCTTTCAATGTAATTGTCCCAATTGTCCGTTTTTTGATTAAATTCCGGAAATTTCACAGATCTTCTCTCCATTTCACTTACTTTGACCTTTCGTCGCCAATATTATATATTAAAACTACGAGTTTTATGGAAAACACGTTTATTGCATTGTAGCTTGGATATGACAAGTGTGTTGTAAAAACTACCTCCACTTATTTTAATATTGTTTATCAACAACAAAACAAAGTAGGGTATCTACTTGTATACATAACAATACTATACAGTCAAAATCTGTTATAACGACATTGAAGGGACTACTCATATTGAGTCGTAAAAACCGATAGTTGTAACAACCGGTGACCGGTCACAGACAGTGTGATACACCATATTCTTTTGCCAGGTCTTTGTTTGGAATTCCTTTCTCTAGCTTTGAAATAATACGCGATTTTTCTTCGATATTGATTTGTTTTCTTTTTTGCGACATGTTACAATTTTCACAGTTAACACAACAATATGTTTTGGTGCATCTTTTGTAAAGATAAGTAACAAACTGACTTAAAAATATGACAGCGGGCCTTGAGGCTACGGCATGCATGGGCTTTGTTTCTAAGAATTACAAAAGACCCTAAACTTTGATTACTTTTACGAATAGCCATTAAAATTAATTAAATAGCCATTGACTATACCGTATGTGGAAACAGTTACCTATTCAAATTGTTTACAATACAGCTGAGCCGGTCGTTCTACAGACATAATTCACTGAAAAAATTAACCAAATATGGTCGCTTAATGCGGTATGTCTTAGTAAACAATGTCATAAAAACCAATGTTTTCGATAAGGCGGTCACATATCATTCAGCTGGGACCTTTGATTTTGGTCAATTTAACTGGTATATTGTTCTAAACAATGTCGCCATAAACGGGTTTGACTGTAGTTAGCAAAAACTTTAGGATTATAAGGCTAAAACCGAAACTATTTAAAACTAACAAACTTATTTTAGATCTTAGCCTACATGACTAAACTACCACATTAAATTTGAATATATGTATAGGTGTTAGTGAAGTATACATTTAAACACTTTGTATTGTGACAATAGGGAATATGCATGTGATTTAGATATGGCCAAAAAAAATCACATGTAATCTTTATTACTGAAGAAATATACCCACATAAATATTTTTGCAAATATTCGAGCTTTTATTACTAAAATTAATTCTTTAAAAGTAGTATTTTTGAAATTCCCTCGCAAATTTCGAAAACGGAAAGTCAGGACGGTCCAATGTCAACGCCATGTTGATTGATATCCTTATTTTTGCATTTTTGGGCATAATATGAAAATTTTCGCACATAGGGACAGAACAATATTTATGATATATATTGTGAAATTAATAAAGTGAAATGTAATAACACTTCACTTAATTTCACTTAGTTAACAAATTATTGTTATATTTTATAAAATGACGGTGTTAAAATCATCCGAAAATTATGATACTTTGGATATTTTTTTTAGCTTATTTATCACTATTTTAAAGGATATTTTTTTCAGTTATCTAATTACTTGAAGTATTGTTTAAAAAAATTAAAAAAACACATGCATATTCCTTATTGTATGATGTGATTTCATTAGATCAGGAAGTACTTCAGCTCAGAACAGTTTGCTTCAGCTGTATTAATGACAAGCTTAGTCATGGAATGCTGATGCCACCTTTGAGATGGATCTGCTAAATACCAGGTGGTTGCATTGGAATCGGTGAAAAAACGAGCTTAGACTCTTTGGCTAACATATTTGTCGGTCTTCTACCAAATACATTTCAGGGAATGTACTACAGTTACATTAGGTAACCTAATTATATCTGCACGAAACAATTTGATTTGTCTTTCCTAATGCAAACAGCTAAGAAATGGAATTTGCTGTGAGTATTCCCAGATCAAGATAAATAAGAGTAAGATAACCGTCAAATGCCTTCCTATTATCAAAAAAAAAAAAGAAAGTGTAATAGGGATACTTTGCTTTTTAATATAATAAATAATCAATTTACCTTATAAGAGATGCATCAGATGGTCTATCCGCATTGGGGGCTAAATTTAAATTATCACTAATCTCAGTAGGCAGTTCTATTTTATTTACTTCTAATGACTCATGCCCATCATTTGCTGGGGGTGTATCATTCTTTTCCTGTAATAAGATATTATACACTTCCATTTCAATATTATTCATAAAATGTTATTGAAATAAAATTGATCAACTTACAACTGTGAAAATTAAGGACCAAAATCCAAAAAATATTAAATAAATTCCTAGAAGTTCTTATGCTTAGTAGCAGTACGTCTAAAAACAATCAATCTAGTTTAGTCAGCATTTGATTTGTCAAGGCATACCCATATATGCAAAATCTCATCTCATTTTTAATTACAACTAAATGTAAATGTTTGTGCTCAATTTGATATAATAATACAATCAAATAAAAAAATCTTTAATATTTGTGTATGTGGTAACTGCATATAAATACTTACCAGGAGTCTACATTGCTGTTTCAATATTACATTGGATCTGACAACTACTTGTTTAAAATGATAGAATTTATTGAGCAAATCTAAACAGGTTTGACATATAAGTTTTGGTAGTGGATCAATGTTCGAAATCTGAAATAATAAAATAAAATTTATTTCAAGTAAAATATTAAGAGAACATCAATGATTTGGTTGGTTATTAGTATGTAGGATATCTAAGCTGACATAAAATTTGTTAAGTAGAGTTGGTATCTATATGTATGTAGGTATGATTTTGACTATGACTGATATTTTACTTATCCATCATGTAACTATGACCACCCACACATCTATTAAGAATTAGTACATTTCTAATATTAGATAAAAAGTTTACATGTACATATATGATACATGCAACAGTTATTTGACAAATGTTGACATTCCACAAACAAACCAATAATCAGAGAGTGGTGTCAAGCGTCTCCGAAACTGATGTATTTGTAAGAAGAGAGCAATGGATGTGAAAGAAACTAGGCTCGTATGTAGAATTCTTAGCACTTAATACTCCTTGCCTACCTCGTAAAAGACGTGGCGTGAAGATGTATGTGTTTTAAAAAGGAATCACTCATGTCTGTAGAAAACCTTATCACTATTTTCAGTATCCTGTAGGCACTCATTCTGCAATTTCTATTTTTCTTTTATGTATCATACAATACAAGATGAAAATACAAGAGCTCTTGTTTATGAAATTTATAAAGTAAATATTTAAGAGCAATCAGGGTGTTTAAAAACAACTAAGTAAACCCTTAATTTATTTATAAAACATATTTCTTTACTTCCTTTTTACATTGCAATAGTCAACTTGGACTTGTGAAGCTTCACCAAAACCAAAACCCGAAATTTAAATACGATATATAGATAAGTAAACAATAAAATAAATTACCTCTATCGACGTGCAATATTTAAATACACCAGCAGAACAAGAAACAAACAAATCTTTAAGTGGCTCAGCATCAGAAAGACAAGCTCGACATATTTTCTTAAAATCTAGAATATGTGTCCCATTTTCCGACATCGTACTTTTGAACGACATAAACTAAAGCATAAAGGATGTTAATTTAATATAATTTTATTAAAATTTCACATAACTAAAAAAAATGTATCCCTTTTATTTTGGTCTAAAATCTATATGTCAAACTCTAATGTAATCAATGTCAATTTTCTTTTTTTTTTTTTTTTAGTATGATTATCCCAAATGGGAAAGGCAAAGGAACTGAGTCCAT
>DVZL01007836.1:0-10542 GCA_018236625.1 Lasaia peninsularis
GGTTGGCAACGCACCATTTCCACCTTTGGTGTCTATAGGCGACGTGTATTTCTTACCATCAGGAAATCCATCTGCTTATTTGTCTTCCAATATCATAAAAAAAAGACACAAAACTTTTTTAGTTTTAAAATATGTATATTTACGAGTGTACACAAAATGTGAAATAGAAATAAGGGATATATTTCAGTAGCCGCTATTGAAAACAAATACTACAAACTAATATTTAAAGGAGGCTCCCAAACAACAAACGTGATTTTAGCCATTTCTGCAGATTGTTTTACGGGAACCCTTACCACGAGTCTAACTCGCACTTGGTCAGTTTCTCAACATTTTTATCTTCCTTCAATTTCTGCATATACAAAAGTAAGGTGCTACAAATTGTGTGTAAATTTGAAATATACAACAGACCTTTTAAAATTAAACAATAAAGGAATCCATATAAATTATTCTACATCGTCAAACACCGCACGTTTGAGATATAAAATCTGCATAATAAACAATTAGGATTCAAACCCGTACATCATGCGACGACGTGAGAGCTCCTTGACACTATTCTTTTTGAGGAATCGAAGTTTATGTTTGCAATATATACATGCAATAAATCTGTAGAACAGTGAATACTGCACATTAAAGATTAAAAAAATTGTTTTATAAAACACGCTTTTATTAATAACAGAAGTCAGTAGCCGCCCTAGGCCCGCTCTGATACGTCGCCCTTTTTCACGAACAAAACTCTATAGATTCTGATTGGTTGTAATATATTCTAAAAGGTAAGCTAAATTTATCAAAAATCTATGTATAGAAAATTTTGGATAAATTAACAAAATTTTTTGCCACCCTCCAAATCGTGCCGCCCTAGGCCCGGGCCTCACGGGCGTGCGTAAATCCATCACTGTACGAACTAAAAGCAAGACCCAAAATAGCGTGTATGCATGAAGAATAATGAACGTGGAGGAAGCTAGGGTATACAGGGATCATGACACAATGATACCATAATCGCACCCGTAGACCTAAAGGGAGCTAACTCGAATTTTAATTATATTTTCTAGTATCGGAACATTCTAGAACATTCTAATAGTTCGATTGTGTTTTGTGTGCCGAAATTACTTACATTTCATGAATTAACTTAACCGTTCTTTGAAGATGTATCTGTTTTATTGATCGGTGGGTCTTCGTGTGGAGAATTTCGTGATATACATAACTCAAAAATCGAGATTTTAGAGTTAGCTCACTTTAGATCTAAGAGTGCGATATGGTAGTTGAGACAAATCCTACAAAATGGTAGGAAGTAAGTTAAGTTATTAAAATATGAAAAGGAAGATAAAAATTGAATATTCATACCTAATAAAAAAATTCGGTTTGCTTCTGTTTGATGTACTAATAACACCAGATTCCTATTAATTAATATTAACTACACGTTATTAAATTTTAACACCTATTAGTTACTAATTTGGTTTCAAATGACCGTTTTAAATTAATTAATACCGTTAAAACAGTTAAATTATTTTAAAATGGGTTTTTAAATTTTAAAATAGTTTCACTGTTTTTTAACAAAATTGGGATATTAATAAATATAATAAAATAGATAAATAATTTGATTAATAAGCATTGTGAGTTGTTTAATTTTGAATTGTATATTAACCGTCTTTGTTTTTTTAAATAATCGTCCTAAATTAATGAAATAGTTTAGTTTATTTTTTAATTTATTAATGTTATCCGCACAGTGTTAGTTTTTTTAATGATATTGGGACACATATAACTTATCTGTATTATTTAATAATGTATTTTACAGAAAAGTATTATTGTTTTCTCAGATGGTATCGGGGTCGGCTACCTAATCTAGGGGATTTCACAAAGGCGCCAGTTTTTACACAGAGCGATTTATCTGACCTCTGCTACACAGAAGGGAATTCAGACCACTCCTAGAAAAGTTTGACTACGAAAATATTAATCCGGGGATACGTACTCAAGTTAAAAAACCTCATTGGTACATTTATTTAACGGAATAAGACTGCAGACAAGAACATAACTCTCCTTGTGTTAAGAGACAACAGTGGCTTATAAACAATGATATTTTTTTTTTATGATATTGGAAGGCAAACGAGCAGACGGATTTCCTGATGTTAAGAAATATACTTCGCCTATAGATAGCAAAGGTGGAAATGGTGCGTTGCCAACCTGAGGGTGGGATGGTAAGCCTCTTGCGTGAGTAAGTTTACCGGCTACCCTGCCGTCCAAACCAGAACACGACAATGGCAAGTACTAACGCTATTATGGCAGAAATAGGTAAGGCGGTGGTACCAATCCGGGCGAGTCGTTGCAAGACTCTACTACCTAGTCAATGTCACGGTCAATTAAAATCAAAACTTGGCTATTATTCATTAACGAGTATTCTTTTTTATTTTTTCTTGTTTGATAGAACATATGTGTAGTTTAGCTTAGTTAGAATAGGTGTAGCTTTCAGAATGTTATGAAATTATTTTGCAATAGAAATAATAACTTTTTTACGTGGTTTGTATGTGGTATTACATAAATTGAACAAAGTGGCGGACAACAGCTAGTCTTTATATTGTCAAATAGAAATTTCCTTGCGATAAGAGATCTTCTTTTCCTTGTTAAAATATCGATTCTTCATAAGTAATCAATTAGACCGACCCTAGAATTAACTTAGCTAACTTTCTACTCTAATGAATTTCCTTCAATTATATTGTAACTTGTGTTTCGGAGCCTAAGTAAACATGTTTCGAAAGTTGATCGCTTGAAAGCTTTCTACACAAACAATATTGTGTTGTTCAAAGAAATATCTTACAATATCAAAATGCGAAAGTAAATTGTTCGCTTAAGGAGCTTTCAATTGCTTAGAAACTCGAAAAAAGTTCGAAAGTTTATTTATTTATGAACTTTAAGCGATAGAATACATAAAATGGCCACCAACAGCTCGGCAACCTTATTTAGCAAGAAATTAACAATCAGGGGGGGTCTGCTTTTTAAAACTTTTATGAAAGTAAAAAACTTGCCAGTCGCAACTTTCGACAATCATTTTTCGTTTAATTATTCGTATAATTGTTCAGAGAGTAGCGTCATGAACCGTTGTAACCGCCAGCTGCTGTTTTGAGCAAGTACCTTTGATCGATGAGACAAGTAGTAGCAGAAAATATACTCAATGACAATGTTGCCTATTTTATTTGATACACAAAACTATTACCTAATGAAAAATTACATATGATTACAAAGTAAAGGTATTTTATAATCAGCTATAATTTTATTCAAGACTATTACTTATTGATATGGAAATACACTTGCTTAGTGTATAAGTCAACCTCTACCAACTTCTACGGGGACAAAGGCGTGAAGGTATATATTTTTACTCTACTTATTTGATTTGCTCACTCTCGCAGCTCCAGCTAAAATTCCAGACACGTTATGATACAAATCCCTGAAGCATCGTACGATTTATCGCCTGAGAGCAACTTGTCCATGAAATCTATTACCGACTTGTGGAATGACGATCATAGATGGGCTTCGAGGTATAATGCACTGCAATATATTTCGTGAACTGGTTTTTGTCAAAATGGTTGTTTTTGTCAATCGCACGCGATCATGCGCTTTTTTCATGGTAGATGAGGCAAATGGATCATCTGATGGCAAGTGATGTATCAGTGTAGATGAATATAGTGGAATATCTGTATTGGTCCGGGCTCCGTTGTAGAATAGGCTAACTCTCTACCACCCAGGCACCTGACAAGGTGGTAGAGTCTTGCAACGAGTTGCCCCGATTGGTACCACCGCCTTATTCCTGCCATAATAGCGTCAGTGCTCACCATTTTACGATAGCATAATTTATTGTAATATATAAAAAGTATCTTCAAAACTTTAATAATACTTATCGACAAAAAGTATCGACTCTGTACCAGCACCACATGTAATAAAACAGAAGACTACGCATTCGAAACGGTGACGCCCACTGACACCCTTGATTTGTATAGAAAATGACATCAACAACGTCTCTAGTAGGAGCCGCATGGCGGTAATTCTGTGCTCTATGCAGTAAACTTTTCTCCATTTATTTCTCCTCCAATAATTTTTGACGCAAATGCCACGAGAGAACCTTCGACAAACCCGTTGATGGCTTACATCATTCTAGTAATGGATAAGCGACGTAGACAATCCTTCTAACAAAAAATTCTGCCAATTTTGGTGCGGGGAAGGGTAACTACTACATTAAAACAAATCACACATTAACAAAAATAATAATTAAAAAAATAATAATTTCCGTCATTACAAACTCACACTTATATGCAATTGATACACTACCTACCTTATTTTTTTGCACTTCTACTTAAACGAACGTGTAATTATAAGGTAATAAGACACTCTAATACAAAGGGGAGGGGAAATTTTAGACTTTCTTAAGGGATATACTAGATTATATTTTATTACTCAGGAAATAAAGATGAAAGTTCCGTCTCCGAGCTATCATAATTTCATTATTTGAATATAAATCTTAAGACGTGTAATTAAAGTATTCAGTTGGTAAACTATAAATTTGCTAGACTCTTATCAAAATTATAATATCTTATGGCCGAATTTTTATTATTTGAGTATTGATCATATGAAATCGGTGACTGACAGGTAACTCGGTTATTGTTTTAAACTCGATATAAATCAATACTACATCGATATTTTTGAAATTTCATTAAAATTGTAATATTACGTTAATAAAATAAAAAAATGTTGAAAAATGAAAGGCAACTTCATCTTTTTGTAAATTTGATCTTTTTTACACGAGTTTATCGTACAAAACGGCATTTTTAATGGAGCGCTTACAGACGTCCTTTCGATGCTTCACCGAGTCATTTATGGGTTTAAATCGATTACGTGAATAATTTTTATAAACGCGTTAGACCAAATGATCTCATACCTCGGCAGAGGGGAATGCGTACCTACATAAGGCTTAACCTGTGGACCTATTGCGTAACTCTGTGACGAACTGAAAAGAACTACGAACTGCAATTGGATGACGAACCATAATGTCACAAAAATCGGTATTGCGTATCACAATTAGTTGTCAGCAGTAGACATCTATTTCCGCTGCCTTTAGATAAACCAATTTCAAAAGATTCTTTAAATCGTGTTTGTTGTGTTACTACCTATTAGCATTTACTTTTTAAGTAATTAAATTTTGTTGAAAATGTAAACATTAAATGTTTACATTTTCAACAAAATTTTGCATTATTGACTTTATTTCATAAAATTTTATCTGTCAAAATATCTTGAAAGTGGCAATTTGAAGCTTCCAGTGTTTATTATTCTCGTGACGTCATAGTAGTTGTTGACTGGAGTTAGACAATACGAAACATACCATTTGACAGTGAATATATGAAAACTCGGGCTCGGAGTTCGTAGCGCACCAACAATATGGTATCTTGAGACCACAGCTGTTTCCATTAAAAGAATACCTTAATGTGCCAAGTTTCAACTGAGTATTAGTAAGAGAGAGTACCCATTAGTTTAGATTCGAACGGACCAACAGATAAGCCTGAAATTATTGGGGTTCTTTGGTGTTTCACTACGGAATCCTAAAATGCTGCATTGTTTCTATGTAAGTTAAACAATTTTAATAATTAGGTTGAGTTTTATTTTAGTATTCTTTTACGAGGCAATAAGCATAGTCTCAAATTGATAACGTATCATAAAAATAACTATAATAAATATCGTCGCACCCATTTCCAGATGACAGAGGCACCCAAAAAGAGACAGATGGCAAGTACGCTGCCATATAAATCCATTCCCAGGCAATGTTACGATTTCAGATAAACAAAATAAATAAATAAATAAATCCTACCCGGGATTCGAACCCGGGACCTTGTGCATCAAAGTTGAACACTACAGTCTAAGTTTGACCATAGAGGCGTTACTATTTTTTCTCTCTTACCATCTTATAACTGTTTGCTTGTATGTCTTATTCCTACCTGCAAAAAAAGAAGTAAATGTTAATTTATCTATACAAATAAATAAAATTGGAGTGTTTGTTTGTACAATTTAAAAAAACCGCTTCTAACATTAACATGTATTACTAATATATACATTTGCATTCAGTAAAAAGCTACATATATCCAAAACAATATCAGAGGATGATTCAAGAGTCTCAAAGTCGCGTGTTTGTATGAGAGTAATGAATGTGGAGGAAGCTCGACTTTGATAAATATCCCTGGACATATTACACAAATTGATCTAACCCCAAAGTAAGCAAATTACATGCTTGTGTTATGAGTGTTAGACAACGATATATCTATATTTAAATGAATTTCCCTTCGTTAGTCTCGCTAAAACTCGAGAACGGCTTAACCGATTTGGTTAATTTTGTCTTGAAATGTTCGTGGAAGTCCAGGGAAGGTTTAAACGATGATAAAATATAACAAATTTGCAAAAAAAATACTAAAAACGACAATTTGATTTTCCCAAACAAACTGCTCTTCCAGTGAAACGAAGTTCACCGGGTCAGCTAGTTAATACATTTATATATACTTAAATAGATACCTAAACAAATGCCTTTCACCGTCGGGAATCGAACCTGAGCCTCGCGGTTAGTCGGTGGTGTTAGCCGTATGCGCTAACCAACCAACCTCGACCAACGAGGCGGTAGAAACTATGTAGGAATTATGTCTTTCGATAATTTTTGCCTACCCCGCAAGTGTCTTGGCGTGAAAATATGTATATTGTTCCAAAGCACAAGAAACCCTCAAAGTAACACCGAGCCAGCATAATTTTTCTCAAAACATCTCAAACATTATCATCTCAAGTACTTCAATGACCATACAACACACCTGCGTAGGGCTACACATGTATAATATGAAGTGTACTTATCGTGGTGTAATACAGTTTATTAAGAGCACTTTTTTAAGGTTGCGTATCTAGAGGGAAAAAATGGATTCGTTTTATTAAGACGTGTTTATCTGTGTGTCTCTGTCACCATGCTGTATCTCGTGAACCGTGACAGCTAGGCAGGTGAAATTTTCACAGATGTTGTGTTTCTATTGCCGCTATGATAATATACAGGTTGTCCCATAAATACCATCACAGAGTGACATGGTAGTTAGTTCGCTCTTAGGGGTATCAGATAAAATAAACATGACCTTAGTAAAAGTTTCTTAGTTTTCGAGTTATTTTTAGTTCGCTCACTCGTGTCTTACTCTTTTATGACTGAGGTAAAAAAAAATATAAAAAAAGTCAAATTTCTATTCATTATTGTGTTAAATTTTAATAACTACTTAAGAGACTTTAAAGTAATCACAACCCTTATTGTTAAAAATAGCAATTTCTAAATTATTGTAAAATAATTATGTAAGTATTATACCATTTCTGAATCTTCAATAAATGAGAAAGTTTAAAAATAATTTGCCAGTTTAGTATAGTACATTTTTTCACGGTTGATTGTCAAAGTTGAAGTTAAAATTTTATCAACGTAAAGTAGCATGACAAAATATTTTTTTATTTTAAAGATACTACAGATTTCTGAAGAAATTAGTTTCTAAGGTATCAAACAATCATTTCAAAATATTACTATAAAAAACTCCACCTTGACCAATTATGTGGCAATGGCAGTTGAAGAACTGATTACAGATAGAGATATTGACTAAATCTTATAAACTAAAAATAGCTCGAATACTAAGAAACTTTTACTAAGGTCATGTTTATTTTATCTGATACTTATAAGGGCGAACTAACTACCATGTCACTCTGAGACGGTATTTATGGGACACCCTGTATACTAAAAACAAAAAACATGATTTTAGGCCGTTTTTATAGTTACTAGTTCGGAAACCTTCGCACGCGAGTTGACTCGCGCTTGCTCGTTCTTTTAGATAGTAACTAGATCAAATGTTGTAGCCTATGTACAAATCTTCGAAAAATCCACTATTACACACTATATCCATTATCTATGAAAAAAATAACAGCAAAATAATATTTTTTGAATATACTTTATTTATTGTTTATTTTAAAGTGGATATAACTCGATATTTTGATCGACCTATTGCCGATACTGTGATCATTTAGATCACATGAATGAATAGCGACATCTATTGGTCGGGTTCTTTGTTATATGGTAGCCCCTATAAATATTTACTTTATGTGTGTGGAAATTTCAACTGTCTAGCTACCTAGTCTTACTAATAGTGTTCCATTTTTACTCTTAGGGTACGAAACCGTAAAAAGAAATTCCGAATAATAAAAATTCTATTACCATAAAAACTCCCATAAAAGTCATAAACAACTCGATAATCGTAACGCTCATTAACAAGCCATACAAATAATAACTACATATATAATGTAGTTTTTATTATTTTCACGGTTCCGTACTCAAAGGGTGCCTGCGGAACTTTTTCACTGATACTCTGTTATCAGTTTGACCGCCGCCGTTTGACCACCTCGTTGGTCGAGTGGCTAGCGTACACGCCTAACCGTATCGACTAACCGTGAGGCTCAGGTTCGATTCCCGTCGGGGACAGACATTTGTGTGATGAACATAAACGTTTGTATTTCCGGGTCTGGGTGTTTATTAAATTTATTCTTGTATTTATTCAAGTATTAGTATCGTTGACTAACACCCATAACACAAGCATATAATTTGCTTACTTTGGGGTTAGATCAATTTGTGTAATTTGTCCAGTAATATTTAGTTTATCCGTCTATCTATCTGTCATCAGGTTCTAAGTTCTAAACAATGAACTGTAATTATTAAAAACCGTCAGAAAGGTAGGTATAAAATGTAATAATTTAGCTAGTTACAAATAATGATGCAGAGAAATTCGTTCACGAGTTCAACTTGCAATTTGGTTTAATAATTGTTAGGATTCTATGTAAGAATCTTCGTACACAAAATCTTCAACTACCCTCTTTGGAAAAAAAGTTCCACTACCATAAAAAACTCGCATAAAACTTATAAACGACTCGATAGCATATCACATAAATCATAACGCACCTCATTAACATTACCTTATCGCATTCTACACATTTTAATGATACTTTAAAGAGGGCGTTACTATATGAGTATCGTTCTTTAGTTATTTTATCGAGTGCCATGTTTCACTGCACAGCCGTAATGTATGTCAGCACGCAAATGGTTATGAAAATTAAAAATCCAGACAAGTGTGAGTCGAACTCACTTACAAAGGGTACCGTACCTTATTAAATATCCATCAATTATGAAAACAGCAATGAATTGCGTTTTTAGTATGTTAATAGCATACACTTTTTAAATTATCATCTGTTAATGAATATAACCAAATTATAAATGTTCATTTCAATAATATCGCGTTCTAAGTAGGTATGCATAGCGCCATCTATTGGTCGGGGCGGACCGTTCGTTGGATGGAAGCTCCTTTAAATATTTATATTATTCAGTATTTCAGTGTATTATCAACATAAATATATCATCAGTGAGAATTTCAATAGTTCATAATATACATTCTAATGACAGGCAGATACATGCATATAGATGAACAGATAAGTTTTAATGAAAGGGTTTCGTTTTTTGGGTACAGAACCCTAAAAAGAAACGACTTGAGGTGAATTATTTGGATGGTATGCTATGAACGGTAGGTAATGGATCACAACTGTAATACGATACGGCTTTCGTGACGCCATTAAAGTTTTTGAAGATCCTTATTAATATTGAAATTGTGAAACCAACGACATCCCTGCTGCAGAGGTTTTGAATCAGCAAAGGGTTCTTTGTCCACCTTTTGCAAAATAACGGTAAATCTTCTTCTTTGTACTGACTTATGCCCTTTTTTAAATTAATTTTTTATACATTTCTGAAACAAATTTCTAAAATAAGAGTGGCCTAAGCCGTTAATCCGTTTCTTATTACGTTGCCAATGAAAGTCCCGTCAAAATCGGACCAGCCGTTACAGAGATTAGCGGGTACAGACAGACAAGCAGGCAAAAACTCTGAAAAATACTATTTTGTTATATTTATCTTGTAAGCATACATATGCATTTAGTAAAAAGCGTTTATTTTAATATTACGTAGACACTACAATTTTATTTACTTGTATAGATATCAGTGTTGGCTACCTCATCCAGGGAATTTGACTAGGGCACCACTTTACAGAGCGACTGTCATCTGAACTCTGCAACTCACAAAGGAAACTAGACCCATTCCTTGATGAGATCTGATAATCGTACATGGAGTACCTATGGGTTTCCTCACGATGTTTTCCATTACCTTAAGTGAGAATAGGCTATTTCTAGGTAATATATTTATAACATGTTTTATTGTAAACAAAAATAAATCTATACAAAGAAACAAAATTGGAGTGTCTGTGTGTAATATTAAAATAACCACGTGTTACTTAATGCATAGTACCTGGATGACTGTGCTTTACTAGGTGTTTTGTTAGTAGCTTCTTCAATTTTTTTTTGGAATTGTGATGAGTGTGACTTTCTTTTATATATATATATATATATATATAAAAGAAAGTCGTGTTAGTTACACCACTTATAACTCAAGAACGGCAGAACAGATTCGGCTGAAAA
>DVZL01007837.1:0-10542 GCA_018236625.1 Lasaia peninsularis
TTTCCAAGTTGTATATAATATATTATATAAATTAGGTACCTATGGACTTTGGGGGGTAAAAAATTGATTTAGATAGGTCTAGGTCTTATGAAATTGAGAAAATCACATCTATACGTCTCTGTCGGTAGAGTTTGGTGTAAAATAATAGGTACTGATTCCTGTTTCGTAGACTTACCGTCAGATGGCAATTTTTCAAGTAGACGAAAGCTTATTTTACTGACAAAAAAGAGCTACCAAGCCAAGTTCGGTCGTCCAGATACTTTTTATTTATATAGATATACTGTGTATATTTTCCTTGACATAAACATGAAATCGAAGTCCGTTTAGGGTAGTTTACTGCGTTTAAACTTTAAATTACTGTAAAGGGGGTGGTGTAATTACAGCTCTATTCTTTGCTATAAGCTATACCGGGAACTGGAGATATTTTAAAATTATTATATAAAAATAATACATTTTGTTTTAGATACACTTTATTAAAAATACATCTTTTTTTCTTAATTCTCCCTTTTATCTCTATTTTTCTTACGTTCTTCTTTTTTTATTCTTTCAAAATCGAATCGCGCGTTCTTCTCCGGTCTATACAATCCGTAGAGGTTACATATGACATATGCAACCTCTACATTACTATCAGAATACTATATCACCATATTTATAAAATCTAAAGCTTAATACGACGATAACATACGTCGTATTCTCAGTGTAAGCTTCGATTTATGTGTCTTGTATAAGGGCGGGTATTTTATATTGTAATATTTATTGCGACATCATTTCTGGAGTTGAATCCTTTCTATCACTAGAACCTGTAACTATGTGAAGATATAAAAGTAATATACAAAGATGTTAAAAGATGTAAAGTGTGTTAGTTACATTATTTATAAATCAAGAAGAAACGATTTTATTTAAAATTGTTGGGTAGGTAGCTTTAAACCACGAGACCGATATAGAGGACACTTTTTATCCCGTACCGTTCGTAGGGATTTTTGTGTGCATATCAGGTAGGAATCGGTCAAGATCTATTTTTCATACCCCTGAATGCAGGCGGTGCGAAGTTCGCCGGGACAGCTTGTGTCTTATATTTATGTCATATTCTGTAGTGGTCTTGTTAAGAATCAATACCTATTGAAGTTTTTATTTTTAGGTACCTGCACGTCAATGAGATACACCAGATCCAACCGGAAACGTTCTCAAATCTTCCACGATTGGAAAGACTGTAAGTTGTTCGTAATTTTATCTTAGCACATGTTTTGATGGACTCTATTAGAGAATGCTGGGGTGATGATGATGTTAATTTATTCATAAAAATGAAATAATGGCATGAATCCCTATATAGAATTTTGTACCTAAGAGAACATAAAAACTTTTTAGTGTGCACTACCAGTTAAAGATTATAATAATAATTAAAATGTAGCCAACTATTATATTATGAAGATAAGAATGAGTGAGTCATCACAATAATTTAAGATAGAATCAAAATGTATATTTTTTATCATAAAATATTCAGATTAAGCCATTTTCTCTTAATCTTCAAAGATTGTCTCTCAGAGTGATTTATTAATTCACTGTGGGATTTAGTAATAATATACATATTTCGAAAATATGAACGAATACACTTTCAAAAATACTTTTATAGAGAAGGGATATGTATAATTTTTTATTAAAGTCGACATTATTCATCGTAAGGCTTAGCCAGTCTAAGTCATTATTTTTTTCCACTTTTCAAAGAATTGATCTTCTCGAACTAATCTATGAATTAATGAGTTAATGAATGAGGTATGATAATTGTTTAAATATTTCATTAAATATACCCTACATTTTTAATTCAAAAAAACCGCTACAGCGAGATAAGTTGTCAGTAAAATTGAAAATAACGTATTTTACTTATAATACGTTGTATTTACTTCCAGGTACTTGCACAACAATAATCTAAAGACAATCCCGCCAGGTTCATTCCGTGGCATGCCAATTCTGCGGAAATTGCGTTTGGACAGCAATGCTTTGATATGTGACTGTTCTATGCTCTGGTTTGCTCGTATGCTCGCTGAGCACAGTGACATGAGTATTGCTGCCACTTGCTATGAACCTGCTGGTGCAACAGGATCATCTTTAGCATCAATGACGGAAAAAGATTTCCATTGTAGTAAGTGTCCTGTCTAAGAGTGCCTTTTTATATATTTTTAATTATTTACTTTGCTATTTTTTGGAAGAATGTTAGGTTTGAATGTAGAAGGGTATCCTGAATACTTGTGTGTGTTGGGAGAGATTGCCAATTTGACAGCTAATAGGAAGAAATGGAGGAAAAAGGACTACATCGATCCCAGGGAGAAGGTTTAAGAGAATGAAATCTACTACTTCGTTGCATCAGAATTGGATATTATCAAACATTATTATTGTTCTTTAGATGCAATGATTTGGATATTTGTTACTCAATTTATCTTAGCTATAACAGTAACTACTAACTTTTTATTTTCAGAACAACCTGAAATTTCGAAAAACCCCGAAGATGTGGTCATCAGCTTTGGGGACGATGCGATGTTTACTTGCAGTGCCACAGGAGAACCAGAACCAGAAATTGTGTGGTACCGTGATTCTGTAGCTGTGCCGCTCGATACCACTCGCTATGAAGTGATGGATAATGGTACTTTGATGGTTCACGCAGCGGATGAAAATGATATTGGCATCTTCGAATGCTCTGCAAAAAATCCAGCTGGGGAAGTACGATCTAAGCCAGCTAGAATGATAATACAAACTAAACCAGATGAAAACGGTAAGATTTGTTACGAAATGAAATATTTCTTAATACTTTTATAATCTAACACTGTTTCTTTTTCAGAATATCCAGTTTTCACAATTTTACCGAGGCAACAAATTGTAAAATTAAATCAAAAATTTGTTAACTTTGACTGTGTCGCTAAGGGGAACCCAGTACCTCACATTTCATGGTATTTTAATGATGAGAGAATACTTTTAAGTGATCGTATCACCATGCAACACAATGGCTCGATTTTCATTGAAAATGTGCAAAATGAAGATTCAGGGTCCTATACTTGTCAAGCCGAAAATATTAACGGAAAAATAAAGGCAACTGCACCTTTGGAAGTTATGGGTTAGTATTTATTTCTGAAAATAAATTTTGTAATGATTTGAAGTTTGGACTAACGTAGTTTTTTTTTATAGTTGCACCAGCATTCATAATTGTGCCTAAGGATCAGACAGTAACTCTCGGAGAAGAAGTTGAATTTACGTGTACAGCTAGGGGAGTACCTAAACCTATTATAACTTGGTATAGAAACACTATGGCTTTACCACCAAGTGAAAATATAATATTTAAAGATAGCAATAAAAAATTGGTAATATCGGAAGCAACGGAAGATGACGATGGTATTTATCACTGCCGAGCTGAAAATTCAGAAGGTCTTACAGAGATATCAGCTATTCTCAAAGTAGAAGATTATAAGGTAATTCGACCTAAGATTTTAGTAAAACCTGAAGACACTGACGCTTTTCAAGAGACCTCTGTACAAATGCCCTGCGAATATGAAAGTGATCCACCTGCTACAATAGAATGGAGAAAGGATGGGACACGTGTAATTCCAAATGAAAAATTTAGAATCACCTTGATTGGTAATTTAATTATAAATAATGTTACGCAAAGAGATTCTGGAAACTATGAATGTTCAGTATTTAATGAGTATGGTCGAGATACTGCATCTTTATTCTTAACAGTAAAAAATCACGTTTTGCCCGGAGATGAATATGTCAATATCGCTATAGTTGAGGCAACTAGAGATGTCGATCAAGCGATAGCTAGAACTATGGAACAATTATTTAACAACCAAACTGGCGTCGCAAACATACATGAGCTTTACAGAATTACTAGGTTCCCTAATGCACCTGCTAGAGAAGTGGCTCGAGCAGCTGAGATATATGAAAGGACTTTGGATAAAGTTAGACAATTTATTCAATCAGGTTTGAAAGTAACGTCGGTAGAACCTTTTCAGTATGAAAATATACTATCACCTGAACATTTAGAGGTAATTGCACGTTTATCGGGTTGTGTTGCTCATAGGGAAGCTAAAGATTGTTCTGATATGTGTTTTCATAGCAAATATCGGAGTATAGATGGCAGTTGTAATAATTTTGCACATCCTCTATGGGGTACATCTTTATCAGGATTCCGCAGAATACTTTATCCAATATACGAAAATGGTTTTAGTCAACCTACAGGATGGAATAAGGACATCAAATATAACGGGTTTAACCTACCCAGCGCTCGACTCGTATCTACAACTGTTATAACTACGACTGAAATTTCTGAAGATATCCAAATAACTCATATGACTATGCAGTGGGGTCAATGGTTGGATCATGATTTAGATCATCAACTTCCTTCTGTTAGTTCCCAAACATGGGATGGTATCGACTGCAAGAAAACTTGTGATTATGCAGCACCATGTTTCCCAATTGACGTTCCTGAGGATGATCCTCGAATCAAAAACAGACGTTGTATTGACTTTGTAAGAACAAGTTCAGTTTGTGGATCTGGTATGACTTCAGTGTTATTCGGAAAATTGCAGCCTAGAGAACAAATTAATCAGCTTACTTCATTCATTGACGCCTCTCAAGTCTATGGGTTTGAAAAAGCAGTAGCCGAAGATTTAAGAGACTTGACAAATGACAATGGTACATTACGAGTTGGTGCTACGTTTCCTGGGAGAAAGCCTCTCCTTCCTACTACAGGATTAAATGGAATGGATTGTAGACGTAACTTAGAAGAGAGTAACCGAAATTGTTTTGTAGCTGGTGACATAAGAGCAAATGAACAAATCGGTTTAGCTGCAATGCACACGATTTGGGTGAGAGAACATAACCGAATAGCGATACAATTAAAAACATTAAATCCTTTTTGGGACGGAGACAAAGTTTATCAAGAAGCCAGAAAAATTGTTGGCGCTGAAATGCAAGTAATAACGTATGTTTATTGGCTACCATTAATTCTAGGACCCGAAGGATATGAACGTTTGGGGAATTACAAAGAATATAATCCTAATATTAATCCTTCAGTATCTAATGTATTTTCTACAGCTGCTTTACGATTTGGGCACTCTATAATTAATCCAATTCTTCACCGTTACGATGAAAATTTTGAACCAATACCTCAAGGTCATTTATTGTTACGTGACGCATTTTTCTCACCGTGGCGGTTAGTAGACGAAGGAGGTGTCGATCCTTTAATTAGAGGTATGTTCACTACGCCGGCCAAATTAAAAACAGCTACTCAAAATTTAAATTCCGAATTGACTGAAAAACTGTTTCACACTGCCCACGCAGTTGCCCTTGATCTTGCTGCAATCAATATTCAAAGAAGTCGAGACCATGCAATTCCTCCATACACAAAATGGCGTCAATTTTGCAACATGACCGAAGTAAATGATTTTGATGATTTATCTGGAGAGATTTCTGATGAAACTGTAAGGCAGAAACTTAAAGAACTATACGGATCTGTTCATAACATTGATGTTTGGGTTGGAGGTATATTAGAAGATCAAGTAGCTGGAGGCAAAATTGGTCCCCTATTTAGATGTCTTTTAATCGAACAATTTGAGCGTCTGCGGGATGGGGATCGATTTTGGTACGAAAATCCAAGCGTGTTTAAACCCGAACAATTAAGACAAATCAAAAATGCAAATTTGGCACGAGTATTATGCGATAATGGAGATAATATTGATACAATAGGTGAGAATGTATTCTTGTTGCCAGAAGTTCAGGACGGTCTGATTTCATGTGATGATCTGCCATTTATCGACTTAAGATATTGGATGGATTGCGAATCATGCGATGACAACGAATCTTCTAATAATCGCCTTCGCCGAGATACCACCTATGCTGGTCATAATTACAATCACTGGGCTGACAGCGATCAACGCATATTTGCTTTGGAAGATGCTAACAATGACTTAGAAAACACTATTCAGAAACTTCAAATGAGAATTGAACGTTTAGAGAAAAAGTTAAAAAAACTAAAAAAAAATTAAATAATTTTCAAATCAGAATTTAAATTAAAACGATGTATCAAATTGGATATGGATTTCTCTGCAACATAAACATGTACATATAGTTATATCTAGATACTTGTATGTGTAATAAAACAAAAAATATAAAAAAAAATATATGTGTCAAACAGATTAAAAATAAAAAATGACAAAAAAAAATAAATGTTGTACCTTCTTAGATATAAAATATGTCTCAACTATGTTGATAGAAGCCTATCTTGTGTGGTCCAACTAATCAAAAAATATTTCTTGATGATCTTCAAGTTAAGATAAAATATAATTTTTATTTTAATCACTAATATTAGTGATTTTTGGGTGAATCCGATTCGCTTTATCTACTGTATGAATAATTAGTATTATTATGTAGTTTGAGAAAAAATGTAGGTAGCCTATTTTAAAACAAAACGTAACTATAAGATTTTTAAATCTGATACTAATTTATCTGTACGTTTTACAAGTTTTGGGTCTTAAGACTATCATTAAAATTTAACTTTCATTGATCCCATATTTGTATTAAATTGTAGGACAAATTGTTACATTAAGTATTAACTATAAATAACTATAACTTACCTTAATAAAAGAAATAGTCAAGTCAGCGGAAGCATTTATCTTTACCGTGTATGTGATACAATTTCACAAAACTCCAAAATAATCTTTTAATGAGATACCGACGGGTTTATTTTGCAGGGTAAGATTAATTCGATGTGCCATTTTCAACTCAAACTAGTCTTTGCTATAAAAGGTCAGTCTACAAACTCATCTTAATGCTTTTAAAAGCTAATATATTATGTAATACTTGTCAATAAATGTATTAAGAGTAAGGATATACCTAAGCACAGTGACTAAATGTTTAACAATACAAAAAAAACAAAAAAAAAACGTATAAATGTTCATAGTAAGTATTAATTAAAATTTAGTAAGTAGATAAATAAATAAGCTCATAATATAAACATATTATTATTCGTTTTTTTGCATACTGCATAACAGTAATAAATGTCAGTTTGTAGCTAAAACTTGTCTTTGACTATTACAATCAAACTTATACGAACTTGAGTCACTGAAGAATCTTTTTATTTATCTTCCGATTTTAATTGTTACGTCATAGTCTTCAACAATTCTAACGTTTATCATCACATATTGTGTAATTATATTATATGAATAATAAATACGACTAAATTACTTGTTTTGTAATAAATAGTGTGTATAAAGTATTAATTAAGGGAAAATGTTAATTAGAAAACAATATCAATGATTGCACAAAAGTCCGAATCCTCTTTGCGGAACATTTCTGTTTGAATGATAATGACTATCTATATATCACCTATTAATATCAAAATGTGGTATAATACCATACAAACAACAGTTCATTTTGTAGCGCTACTATCAATGAAATGCCGTGTATATATATTTCATCATCTAATAAAAGAATTCTTCTAAATATCATAAAATGCGCAAACTAAGTATGTAAGTAATCTATTAAAACAATATCAAAAATGCGAATCTTGATATGAAAATATATATAAGGACGACTATATTGATTTTATTTTGTTTCACTTTATTAGTAATTTCTATTCAAATTTTAGTGATTTCGTTAAATACCTATCCCAGAGTTTTTATGATATCTGCACTCAACGTTATTGTCACACATTGTTATAAGTCTTTGAATACATTAAAAGACACACGAGCTTAATAACAATTGAATTATTAATTATCAGTAATTGCTAATATTATTTTGGCTTGTTCTTATCAATTACTTATTAAACTTAGTAGTTATTAATACTACTTAATTTTCAAAATTATAGATCCTCTATGTTATTATTAGGTAAAAGTTTTATACATATAGAAAAAGAAAATCATGGTCCGTCCTTAATTAGGCATTTCGAAATTTGCGATACAAATTTCTTAAAAATTTCACACTTGTGCGTATTTTTAAAATTCGGACAATATAAAAATGTACTATATTTAACTCTGATAAGAATGCTTTATATGTTAGAATAAGTTGTAGAATAAACTAAAGTTGTATCAGAAACTTTACCAACCTTAATGCAGGGTATAAAGGGGTGAATTGAAATAATGAATTAGTCTTAAATGCAGTGTGAAGTAAAGCGTTAGTCTAACATCTTTGTAATGGGCTATTCGTAAACACCTAAAATAAAAAGAATTTTACTGCTACTGCTAGTTGCTACTAATCTGATGAGGAAGCTACTCTAAAAGTACACACTTTCTGGTTTAGTGTCAATCTTTCTAAACGAAGTTTGTTGTCGACATAGTTACCAAATGTATATTTTAGGATATACGCGATGCTACGTCGAATGCTCATACTTCTGAATTAATTAATGGAGGCCTATCAATTTTTAGTGAAGTATTTGTAATTACTTATACCTAAAATAAAGAAGTAGCATCTAGTATTTTATTGTCTCTTTATTGATGGGGAGTTGTACGCTATGCGTTTGTAGGTGCAAAAATACAAGGTTATGATTATTTAACGTTTCTAAATTGCTTCTAATTTTTTATTAACTTCTTAAACATATATTCTCATTACTACAAATATAAATAGATAAAAAAGCGGGAATTAGAGTGCGAACCTTGGGCTCCCATGTTTCAATGTAAGGAACAAACGGAGTTGATTAATAAAATTATGAATTTTCTTGAACAAAAACAATGAATGAATTGAATTTGCCAAGTTGGATTATTAATTTATTACATAATTTACTTTGCTCGTATAAAAATTATATTTTTCATTTTTTGACCTCTTAAGCCTTCTATTCTATAAGGGCTTTCTTTTATATTAATTAATTTATGTATGATTGTGGGTTTAGTGTATAAAATGCCACCACTTTGAATATTGGTCAAAATTATTTAAATAATTAGATTATCTTTAACTTTAGGATAATTTTTATGTAAATTTAATTGATTAAAATTAAATTAAAGGGCCGCTACTTATGGTTACATTATAATATTATGTGGAGTTAGATATCTAATATAATTTGAAATAGGTTTTGTGGTGGCTATTAGAGTTATAAGGACTCATGTCGTACTTTTTAAGACCAATCTCTTGCAATTTTCAATTTTAATCTCAATATCGTGTTGTGTTTTTAATATATTAATAAACGGAACTCAGAATGGTGTTTAAATAAATAACAGCTACACAACAACTTATATGTCTATTAAACCATCACAACATTAATGTAATCGGGTGAAACCTGATTCACGTCAATATCTAGTTGCTAGTCTCGAGCCTAATCATTAGTCTATGATTACAAGGCCAAGGAACTTAAGACGCCATTTGTTACTGACTATAGATTATTAAAAGTTTCATTATACTGTGTTGTTTTATCAATAATACTTAGTCTTCATGACTCATTGCAATCAGCATTCATATCAGCCAAGTATTGTGCGAGACTGTTAATGTAATCTTTTTTGGACCTGAACAATCTAAGTACTGTCTGCCAAATTATATGTATTGGAATTTCCTAATATTAACGTTTTTATATCGGAAGTCGATTAAAATTGGTGCGGATAAATAGATGGGTGCTATTATCATAGAATGGATTTTTGACGGGGTTTACACTAAATTAGAGTAGTTAGGACAAAACTAATTTGGAGGTTTCGTAAAGATTGTTGTTACGGAAATTGAATGAGACTTAATCTGATATTTAAACGATTTCATTAAAATATACTTACAATTAATTTGAACCTTCAAAATATTTTATTCAATTAAATTCGTTTAACAGAAACCATTTTAATGTACTATAATGTAGTAGAGAATAAACTCTTTACATTGAAATATACTCATTAAAATGAGTCTCTATTTCTAATTTGTATCAATAAATTCATTGAGATATATCAACTAATTATGAGTATTCTTAATAATAAACGAAGTGAACAATTTTAAATGTTGACTTGCCAAATAATTCATAGTCATCAAATAGGTCTCAAATATAGCACCAACGTATATTCTCAATGGTTTATTGGTCTTAGATTTAAAAAGACGTAGATATTAAATGTTTTATCGTCGATTGGTGTAATGTAATCGTGTATTGATGTTGTGATATGGAGTAGGTACTTAATGTCAATTCTTCATATTTCAAATGTAATGATGCAACGGATATCTTTAAAGGTTCCGTAACAAGCGGGTAAAAAACAGAACCCTATATCTAAGACTGCGCAGTCTGTTTGTTCATCTGTCCATCACCAGGCTAAATAAAGGCTATTTCATGAACCGTGATAACTAGACAGTTACAATTTTCAAAAAAAACAAAGCCGTCATCGATTAGACATTCCTCACTCGAAACAAACGTAGGAAACGTCAAGTGAATTTTTGACAGCTCATGGAATTTTCAACATCTTTGAAAATAAGGAATATGTTTCTTTTTTATTTTTTTAAACAATACTTCAAGTAATTATATAACTGAAAAAAATATATATAACACTTTCAAAATAGAGATAAATAAGCTAAAAAAATATCCAAAGTATCATCATTTTCGGATGA
>DVZL01007838.1:0-10542 GCA_018236625.1 Lasaia peninsularis
GGTGTTGGTGACAATAGACCCTGTGCTCGCCTCTTACGAGCTGCCTGGGTGGAATGCAGTTGGCCTATTCTACAACGGAATCCGGAACAACACAGGGTCATATCTCCGAAACGAAAAGTTTAAGGCAGAGGCACATACGCACCCACGATTAACCGCCAATATTAGTTCACAAGAGGCGATGCAAGTCATTCGCCATATCGGGCACAAATTCAATTTTAGGCAACGTTGTTTTCCAGATAAACTGAACAAAACTTATAAGAAGAAGCAATGTTTTTCACAAAGCGCTAAATAACTATACGATATGAGCTTGACGATACATACGTACATACATCATACATTTCTCCACGCCAGGTTCCTTACGGGGTAGACAGAGAGCAACGAATGACAAGTATCACGATCCCTGCACACTTGCTTAGCTTTATCCACATTCATAAATCTCTTCATACAAACTACGTTTTCAGAGAGGTTTTTTGACCCCATCCACCGATAATACTCGAGCTATTTGGTCGAGGAATATCAACTGAAGTCTCTCGGGTCAACTGGTCAAAAGCGAAAGCAGATGGATGTATCTGCTTTCGCATTATATAGCTGTTTTGCCGATCTTTCATCTTTCATTCTTTCTAAGGATCGAATCTTCGGAGCATGCCCTTTCTCATTATCACACCGGTACATTCTTTCAATCCTACTCTTTCTCTGATCTCACTATTACGAATGCGGTCTGCAAGCGTTTTTCCACAAATATTGCGGAACGCACGCAATTCGAACGCGTTAGTCCTTCTTGCATGCTGCTTTTGATATACCCAACTGTCACTTCCATAAAGTAATGTTGGGATACGCACTAGGTTGTGCAAAGCGAGCTCTATAGCTCAGCTTTTCACTTTAAAGTAGCTTACCCAACGTTTCATTCCCTTTATTACCAGCACTCACTCTCCTTTCTACGTCTACGGTGTACCTTGCATCCCTACTAAAGCACTATCAAGATATAGAATTTCATTCACCGGTTCCATGACTCTTACATCCGTTCTGGTTTCGTCTATTTGCCTTTTTATGTTACGGTATATTTTCAAATCATTTGATTATTGCTACACATTTTGAGGTCTTCCTGTCACACGATGTAGCATCATATGTCGGAGTCAAGACAAAGAAAATTCTCGAGTCCACTGTAGACTGTACGCATACCCACCACTCAGCAGTTTATATACGTTCCAAAGAAAAATGTTGTTTTCTAAAAAAGAGGCTAAGGACCTTATGATAAGTGACCACGTTCATCCGAAATATCAGAAGTATCACAGATGCATTGCCGACTTTTCAGGTATGAGTACAATTTTTCGTTGAAGAGTCTTGAGACATATCTGTTTAGATATACCGCCGCTGGTAATTCGTTTCATAAGATATATTTTGGACATAATATAGGGATTCTCCTTAAATTCTAACGCAAATTTTACCAAAATTGGCCAAGTAGAAGCGAAAATATATTTGTTTACAGAATTGCTCGAAATAATTTGTCAAAAAACCATAATCAATAGCTCGTACCTTTTATAATAAAGTTCCTTTCTTAGCTAATGCCCATTCATGTGTAGATAATTGACACTTATACTTTTAACACCTTACAGGTAGGGTTTTAGTCGGAGACATTAACTAAAAATAACATTAGTGTATTGAAGAAACGTCCACTAAGAAATTCATAACTCTTAAACATATTATTATTGCGCTTACATCGGTATAAAAACACAAAATAAAGACAATTAGTTTGTTATATTTACAGTCCTGAATAGAATCACTTTTAGCTACGCAATACTCACGAAATGTATGTTTCGACTGAAGCCTGAAGCCTCTAAAGCGTAGGCTTTGAAATAGGCATGCGCAAAGCGCGACTAATATTCATTGAAGGATATTATTTATACAACCTACTTACTACATAGTATACGTTACTCACCTATGATAGCAAATTCACCAAAACACTGCCTTTTTAATCCAGCTACATTTTTACGTGACGGGTTTCTATTGAATATAGACCAGAAATATACATTTTAAGTCTGACCCTAGGCTGTGATGTAGATTCTATAAAAATGTCATAAACATTCTCTTGATACGCAAAAGGTTTGGAAAAGGGTTAACATCTTCTGGGAATGTCGGTTTGTTCGGTGGATATGTTTCGAAGATATATTTAATGTTCACAAAACTTTTACGATTGAGCGCTATTAAAATATTACATACATACATACATTTGTCGCGGAATTAGCAAATAAATTATTTTATTTTTATTTCATACATACATATCTTCACGCTAGGTCCTGTTGGATAGACAAAGAGCACCGAGTGCCAAGTGTTACAACCCCGATACCTATAAGTATCTATTAAAATATTAAAAATGTATTTTTGTACAGTTTGTAGGTTTTTTCAATGCACATTAGGGAGGCACAATCACTTGCGATTTTTAAGAAACTATTGAAACTATTATCAGGATTCATCATCAGTTTTCATGCAGTGATAGTATGTGTATTTATCAATTTATTTTCTTTATGTATTTGAGTATGTGTGTATTTATTTTATTTCTGTTAAATTTATTATTTATGTTTATGTATTGTATATATCTAGACTTTTAGCACCAATGCCCTAATTTATACTTTTTATTTCCGTGTCCTTGTTTGCAAGGGTTGTCTGGCAGAGATCGCTACTTAGCGATAAAACCGCCTTTGTATACCACTTAATATTAGCATAACTATTATAAGAATAATTATTTGTCCTAAATTTAATTGTATTGGTGTGCAATAAAATTTTCATTCATTCATTCATACGTACGAGTTTAATGAAAATCCTTTCTAAAAGTCAAGAGTGCTGAAATTAAAAAGTGTAGTTACGTAAACTGTAAGTTCTCGGAGCTTCAACTTATATCAAGACCCAATTAACATGTAACCTCTTTAATTAATGGATTCACGTACAATGTGATATTTTAATTAAATAGAACACCTTGTATAACAAATAACTTCACTAACATACATTTTCCCGGTAGATCTAAGGTTTCTTTGAAGGATTTCTCGACCATCCAATGGGACGGTACAAAATGAGTTAGGCTATTATTAGGTCCAAGTTCGACACACGTTCTGTAATTCTGAGACGACTCGCCGGATTGAGGTTATTTTTCTGCTCGACGGACATAAACGCGGCGTCCGGCGCAGCGGATGGAGAGCCACGTGACGGCCGGAGGGTGGTCGTCTCGCTGGTCGATGGGTTAGCGTGCGCCTCATGCAACCGACTAACTGCGAGCCTGTTCCATTCCCAATTTGTATATACATAAATGTCCGGGTAATTATTAAATATATTCTAGAGACTATACTCGAATTTCTATTTTTTTATTTCACATACATTATACCTATGTTTAATAATAGCAGACGAATGTGGACTTAATGCTACATTTGTTACCGCTCAAAGTAAAGTTTATAGTAATATAACTACAGTTTATAAAATAAAATTATTGTGTTGCTTTGGTACTAAAAAACCTTTACTTCCCGTACCAGTTTTAAATTGTAGTACCTAGGTGACCGAGCTTTGTTAGGTGTTTTTTTTTCATATATTATGCTCTCACCGACATAAAACAAAAGTATCGATTATTTGAAATAAAAAGTAACGGGTGCAATTACTACTTTAGTTTTGCTAGCTTTACTATAGCTGTGTTGGTAAAACAGTTACTTCAGAAAGAAAAAAAATAGTATTTACTACTCGCCAATAGAT
This sequence comes from Lasaia peninsularis, assembly GCA_018236625.1. Taxonomy (NCBI): domain Eukaryota; kingdom Metazoa; phylum Arthropoda; class Insecta; order Lepidoptera; family Riodinidae; genus Lasaia; species Lasaia peninsularis. Next base: position 3,733 of record DVZL01007838.1, read on the forward strand.
GTCAGGAAGAGCCAAACAATATTGTAATGAAATTGAATTACTAACTTTTAAAGCTCAGTCAATCAAATTTAAAATTTGGGCTCCCAAGAACAGTTTTACTCACAAAACGAAGAATTTCTAAAAACGGAGAAAACTAAAAGATACAATCGGACAGAGATTTGAACCCGGGTTTCTTGCATTTTAAGGCGCCCGATTATCCCATGGAGCTATTCTTACTTTGTAATAATGGTGGCGAAATTTAGCTTCGTACTATAATGATATCGCAGAAGATTTTTTATTCAATGAAAACATCCATAAAACGATATTTTCTGAAAATAAAAAATAGATCGATTTGTCGTCCCCAAAACACCCTAAATAACAATTTCAAGAAAATCGTTGGAGATGTTTCGGAAATAGTTTATAATATAATAATCGAGCAATTCTTGTATACGTACAAGAATTACAGTATACATACATGGTAATGATTCTCGACGTTTTAACATTTATTTAGTTAGTTGAGGGTACATTTAGTTAGTTGAGGGTAGACAAAACTTTATTCAGTCGTTAAATACTTAACACAGTACTAGCAAAGTATTAAGATGCATCATAATTATTTCTAGGAAATTAAGTTTTAAAGTAACAAAGAAAAACGAAGTACCTACTTATTGCTTAAGTCAGTAAATCACTACACAGTAAGTAATTTTCCGCCGTATGTTTAGATCTTTAAAATGTGATTTTGATTATTTTAGTAGACAGAGTAATTCAAGAGAAATCTTTATATGTATAATATAACGTATTGTATAATATACCCGTATGAAGCCAAAGCAGGTCGCTAGTATTACATAAGTCTCATAAAGCATTTTAATAGATATTGTCTCTTAACGCCTTGATTGTCTAAAAAATGGAAAATACACATACATATACAAGGTCATACAGCAAATACATTGAGTAACAAATATTACTTACTCAAAATATAATCCGATTTTCTTATCATGTAAGTAATTACTTTATAACGGGTAAATTAGACGAAATATAGAGATGGTACTCACCATCTTTAAAATAAATATAAAGTATCTTTTTACATATGTTCTTGATTTGTCGTTAACATTTATGTTTTTGTTGATGTAGTCCTGTCAACAAAAAATAGTAAGGACTACACAGTAACAAAAATACAATGAGCAAATAGACTGTTTGCGCGATGGGTTGTTATAGATTACCCAATGTCTGTGATCCGAAAGATAGTCTTGATGTGTTATTTTAATGTGGCAGATTGTTGATATATATACCTTACACTATTTCTATGTATTTGTGTGTATTTACAGTTGACCAACACCATCGCTTACTTTTGTAATAAGATCAATTTGTATAATTTCTCCAATGACACTAGTTTATTATTGTATAAAAAGAAAGATGCATTCGAATTGAATTGAAAATATCCTTCTTCCCCAAGTCAGTAAAAATCCCGTTTGATGTGTGGCGTGTGTGTGTGTGTGTGTGTGTGTGCGCCATAAAATATTTTTCATTTTACGGTTACTTAAGATGACAAAATTGCTACCAACCCTGCGACCATATCAACGAGAGGAAAAAAACATAAACTTTCCATATCCCGGCTGGATTGAGTTGCGGAATTCTATTTCAAGATAATTTATTTTTGTGGGCACTTTGTTTATAATACAGCTATCAAGTCGGCGGCTCTTCTGATGGCAAAACACAATCGTTGCCTTTAGACGCCATGGATGTAATTATGGCGTTGCTGTCTGACAGTCAGTTTTTGGTTATGTGTCTACTGGCTGACTTATCCTTCAACACGAAACATGAAAAAGGCGAGGGTTGATGTTATGGCGGAAAGATAGGTAACTCATGCTCATCCATCATGCCAATAGGTATGACTGAATGCTTCAGTAAAATAATTCAGTAATCTTAATTACTTCCATTAACCCAATATCTTTCCACCAATAAGTCACTCGGTACTTCATCACCAAAGTACCTACTACTGCGCCGATCACATTTGCGTTCGCTAGTTTCGCTATAATTATAAGATAGTCGGTCTGTTAATATGAGTCTTGTCCCAGTTATGTAACTCTTTTTATACATTTTGACATAAACTTAAGGAATTTTGCATGTATTGGTCCGAATCCTCTGAGTATAAGAGGCAGCTCGTAAGGAGAGAGCGAAGATCACCTGGCCACCAATCCTGCCGATGGTGGAGTGCTTTTTAGTAAAATAAGGGATTCATCGCCTTACTTATTGATACCACCATAACGACATTGTCGCGTTTCAGTCCGGAGGGTGGGGTAGCCGGTAGATGATAGTATACTTCTGTTCCCAGATAGAGACGCATCTTAAACATCTATGGTGTTATTCCTTCAGAAGACCCGTTGCTTGTTCACTGTCGTATACTAAAGTAGTGCGAGTGTGTTTGATAGCCAAATCTGTCACAGTTTTACGACACCGTATATTTGTGTGCATCATAAAGATAAACTATGTCGTATTTGGTCGTAAATGTGACGGGGACGCTATTCCGATCAATAATGAACTATCTTCAATTTCAACGTTTTTTATGACATTGAAAGACGAATAGTTAGATGGTTTCCCTGATGGTAAGAAATGCATTCACTCCTAAGGTGACAATAGTACGTACTATTATAATGATTAATTTATGCTCAAAGACAGTAACTTAGAAGATGAAGTACATCGTCTATTACCAATTAGTTTAGAGCCTAGACTGAAATATAGAATAAGAGATTAATAAGAACTCCTTAAAAAAACAGGCGTTTCCGTAGAAATAAGCTGCAGTTAAACTGTAACACTTAGATTAATGTTAATATCACGTTATAAAATATAATAGAGGTATTAAGTAACTAGCCGACCCGGTGAACTTCATACCACCTAACAGTCAATGAATGCCGTGTTACCTTTTAGTTGAACTAATTTAGATATAAAAAAGTATTTTATTATGATTATTTTATTATCCACTTTTCACCCTTTTTAATTGATCAAAAAAACAGACAATGTGTTATCAACCTTTTTAAATAGTTTACACAAAATACATTTCTGAAATCATTCGTAAATGTCAATCATTAGGTACTTATTAGTATTTGACTGGATGGACAATAAATGTTTGACATGTTCTAAACATTCATTGAAAATGATTCATATTTCACAATTATGTATTCAAATTTAATTGAGACAAATCCAACGAATCAAAAACCATGAAAATGGATCCAGATAAGATATCTCGACGGTCCCTACATACAAAGTGTTACTTTTAATAGATAGGTTACAGGAGAGCGATTTAAAAGTTTAGTTAAAGTTTATAGAAAAAGCGTTATACTTTTCACTAATTTAAAATGTAAGTAGGTATATATTAATTATAGCTTCTATTGACAGTATTGAAAATATATTATTATAAATACATTTTCATAGAAAACTTGATACGTAACCATTTGTACGTTAATTTTCACCAGAGATAAGTCTGATATGTCTGTTTGAACGTGGAAAATTAAACATGTACTATGAAGATAATAACATTTAAACCAACCAACAGAAACACCGACACACCAACACTACATACATGACGTTAGGTTCCTCAAATTATCTGCGTTCACTTCGAATGGCGCCATTCAAACATGGTATTTAGCCATATATTATAAGTCCAACACATTTCACGGAGCGCGCAGTATACACGAACAAGTCGTACTTAATACTTCTACTGCTGTTATTAAGTTTCATTAAAATCCGTTCAGTAGTTTAGCGTATCGCAGCGATCGCATCCGTAATTACAGAACGAGCGGGAGTATTTATTGTATACATCGTCGTGTGTAGTTTTGGCGTGATCGAGTAACAAACGTCCTTCCATACACATACGTCCATCCAAACATCCAAACTTTAGCACTTAATGTATTACTATAGATAACTAAAAATGTACATTCCAGATATTTCAATTGAACAGAAATGGGTCCAAACGGCTATAAATCGTCGTCGAAATTAGTTCATCCACTATTTTTTCGTTGTTATAACGAACTAAAAAGAAAATAAAAAGTCAAATTAATAATCTTTTAAAAAAAGTCTGTGGCGTACATCAAAAAAATCTGAAACGTTCGTCAATTTGCAGACACAGGCCAATTTAGTATATTTCAGTAAGAGCAAAGGCAGTTTGGGCAAACACTCTTCAAAATAAATGACCGTTATACTATATATAGGGCACCCGCTCGAATGTTTGAGTGCGGCCTTTTGATTAATGGTCTACAAAGAGCTGAAACAATTTGAGAAATGACTATTTCTTTGTGTATAAGTTTTGCTCTGGCCGGTCCATTGAATTATTGAATTGAATTCGGAACAAATTCGTACATAAGTAGGTCACTGTTGGAAATACTATCTTATTAATATATGAAATATCGTATAAAGTATTGCTAAATTTGAGGTGTATTATTGATAATATTTTTTACGTTATTATGAGTGTATCACATTTGTTACTATTCTTGTCATCAACATCTATGGGGTCTATAGGCCATGAGTTTTGACTTACCTTCTGGAGAGGCAAGTGCTTGTTATCTCTCTTATTCCTTAAAAATCATTAGTCTTTCTCATTAATCTTTATCCTTGCTTATTTCTCACATATAAATTTAGCGTTCTATTCTTTTTCGCTTGGTCTTTGGTATCCTTGCTATAAAGCCAAAACACGGATGTAGCTTCTGAACTACAAAATTAACAAGTTGAGAACAATTACGGCATAGACTGTAAACGATTCATAAAAAAACAATAAATGAAATCGGACTGAGCGTTCTTGATTAATAACCAAATTTTAATTTTGACTTAATCCCCTCTTCCTCGGAACCTCCTTAAATAAATAGGATAAAAACAGGATATATTCTACTACGGAACATAGGCTTTAATCCGCTATCCAAATTTCGGCACGATGGGTTTAGTAGTTTTAGCGTGAATCGCGGCCGGGTTAGTGTATCACGACAAATAAAAGTTCTAAAAAAATTGTGCAGTAACCCGTTTTTAGGCGGCGAGGCTTATTTTTTTCCGATATTTTTACCATACATATTGAACAAACACACGGCTTTCCTGTTGGTAGATGACCGTGGCCTGTAGACACCATAGCTACAGCATGTAGGTGCGTTGCCGTCCTGTGGCCGGGGTGAGCTTAATGTGCAAGCCGAATGTCGTAATAGGAATATTTTCTGCTAATGTAACCGAATGGCAAAAAACAGAATCGTAAAAAAATAACCATCCAGAAATCGAGACAAATATTACTAACAATAATCCCTAATCAATGTTTATAATACGGAACCTCTTATTGGCGAGTCTGAATCGCGCTTGGCCATTTTTTATAGTTGTAACATATTAACAGACATCAACAACGCCGCCTCTTGCTACGTGTCGCTAAATGGGATTGAAGCCTTGTTGTGTTCGACTTGGCGCTCTTTTCCAGAACAATCTAAGACTTTGTAATGGAATTGTTCAATTACTGGTATTTGTTTTCACTCAACGGTTAAACTAGTTAAGATAGAGTGCTATTGACTTTTTTTAGTTTCATAACATTCATCAACTTAAAAATGAATATAACAACAACCCACCAAAAATATTTTCATGTTAAATGTTCTCATCATCATTTGAGATTCCATCTCGACCGGTCTGTTGCCGCTCGCATCCACCTACGGCCTTACAATGTTATGAGACCATCCTGTAGGGGGCCGTCCCACTGAACGCCTGCCAGTACGTGGCCGCCACTCGAGAACTTTTTTGCCCCCAACGGCTATCTCTTCTACGAGCTATGTGCTCATAATAATAGAAAACTAAGTACATTATTTTCCATGTCGGACCGGGTCTCCTATGTTTTTTTGAGTTTGAGATTATCTGCCTCCCTACGAATTGTAAGAGTCGAGCGTAAGTAAACTGGGGCATTAATTACCTCCACGATCAGTGATCACTGGTACTCGCCCGTGTAGTGCTACCCCAGGGAGGGTGGCCGGTAGACTTGCACATCGGTCCTACCAACTCAACCACTGGAAAGTGACACCTACAACATCTTTTATGTCTATATGCTACGGTCGTCTCTTAAAATCGGAAGAGCCGAGTGCTTGCTTACCACCTTATTCCATAAAAAATGTTTCTTGTCAGGGTTTGAAGTTCTGTCATCCGAGAATTAATATATTAAATTTAGTTAAGTATCTGATGAATATTATTAATAATCTATGTTAAAGCCTAAATACGTTCTACTTCTGTAAATTTTGTAATAGTGTGGAGATAGTTACGTACCAAAAAAGTTAGGAATATTAGTCCACAAATTAAGGAGAAAATAGCTCTAAACAGTTTTGTGTATTGTATAAACATAGTTTCCCTCGACAATGACAAGTCTTCGAAGTTTGGCCGAAATTGTATTTACACTTTCTTTTACCTATTTTAATTTATATGATGTTAAATGAATATAATTCTTACATGTATATTTACATGTAAATTTACAAATTTGATACAAAAATTACTCGCCATTAGTCTAAGTAAAGTTCAGGAACAGTGAATGAGGAACTGGACAGATCTCAGAGAACTCACTTTAGAGCAGTTGGATGGGTTACAAGAAGAGGAGGCGGAGTATACGTACAAACATCACATACTAATTATATGTTCGCTCCTGCAAGTATTCGTTTCCTGAAGACAGAGTTACGAGCAAATGCTAACGTAAGATTAAATGGGAGAACTTTTCCGCGTTTCAGTGTTTATTTAACCCAAGATCCCCAACATAAAAGTTGGTGGAAAATACATCAAACTTTATCGAATGTATAAAATATTGACATTCCTCACCCGGCCGGCGCGAGGCCGACGTCA
>DVZL01007839.1:0-10542 GCA_018236625.1 Lasaia peninsularis
ATTATATATTGTTTAATAAATAAATAAATATAAATTATATTTTGAAATATTTGTACACCACATAGTGGTAGAATATGTTGATATAATTAAAAACTCTTGTTCTGTGACATTTTTTAAACACACTTATTCGGCAAATAAATAAATTTCATTTAATTTCACAATTTTCACAATGAGTTTAAAGTCGAGTTTTTGCAGTTTTATTCTAATTGCTCCAGAAATTCCTTATAGTTCTCTGTAAATAGGTATGCGAAATTGGTTTAATTCCGTCAAAGTCTTGAGCCACAGTAAATAAAATTAGCGCTCAGAGCTAGTATAGGACGCAGTGACCTGAAACATTCATGAGATTTCACAAAACGCGACGGAATGGGAATTCTTCCTTCACAACGCTCCACTGATATCGTATAATCACGGCAGATGCAAATCCGGCGAATATGGGTGGGACGATGACATTTAAAAATGCCTTATCTACCATTATTTGTATCTATGCAAATAAATAAAATTGGAATATCCGTATGTAATATTAAAATAATCGCTTTTTACTAAATGCGTCTGTATGTTTACAAGGTACATATATTAAAATAATATTTATTAATTTTTTTGTCTTTCTGTTAAATATATGTGTTCAATAAAATAAATATACGAAAGGGGCACCGTTGTGTAAATATTTTTTTTATTTAGCCAGATGACTCAACACTAGACGAGACCTGTGACTTGAGACAGCATTACATTTTTAGTCCCCGACAAAAAAATCCTGCCAGAGAAAACCGTATTTATTTAATGTAATTCCACTTTATTTATGTTCGTAAACATTAATTGTAACCCTAATTCAATATTTCTCGAATTTCCCCTGAATTCCGACGCGTTTTCAATTCAATATCCAATGGATTTCAAGATGGTGTGAAATAAAATAGAACTATATATGGGGAAACTACAAAGCAGACGGTTTATTACTTTTAAGAATGTGATATCCATTCGACTGTGGTGAAATAACGAAAAGGATGCTTTGAATATTGGTGATATAATCTAGAAAAGGGCACTTCTTTGTCTTAGCAAGGGCACTGTTCTTATATAGAACAACTGCCCTTGTAACCCTCATAAACTTACTTCATCCCCTATAAACTTACGCAACTAATAGCCTAATTACATTAGCCATCGGTTAACCTAAGTTGATCCCGGACGTATTAACACAGAACCCTTATTATTTCCAAATATAATAATTATTAAGAAAGCCATTATTTTTAATTAATTAAAATAATTTCCCCGTGCAGGTCCGGGTTCCGTTGAGGCGAGCACAGGGTCTATTGTCACCAACACCGTGACATTGACTAGGCGGTAGAGTCTTGCAACGACTCGCCCAGATTGGTACCACCTCCTTACCTATGAAAATGAAAAGTGAAATGAAAAATTATTTATTTGCCGAATATGTGTGTTTAAAAGATGTCACAGAACAAGAGTTTTTAATTATATCAACATATTCTACCACCACGTGGTGTGCAAATATTTCAAAATATAAATTATATTTATTTATTTATAAAACAATGGCCTTATGACCGAGAGCTTAGACCACGTTTGCAGTTTTACCTTTTGCCCTTTCTTTCCCAGCACGGAACACGACAATGGCAAGCAATAGTATTAAGATAGTGATAGGTAAGGCGGTAACACCAACAGTACAGATTATACTAGTGGAAGAGTCTAATAACCACCCAGTGTTAAATTGCCACCCCAACTATCGATAGGATCGTCACATCCCTACTCAAATATAATATCGTAAAACATCAGAAACCCTGACCGTTGCAAAGTATAACAGTTTTGGCATGTAAATTCTTATTTGCTTAATCCTAATAAATAAAGTAGGTTACCCTCCCTAAGGTTAAGTAGGTTACAATTACGTAGTACTCGTTATCTCTTGGAGTTTTTGTAAACTTATTATAAATTGACTTCAAAAAATGTACGTATGTAATGTAAAAACATTATTCATTGAAAACACTTTTCAACTTTAATTAAGAAGCTGAGATATCACAAAGATAAAGGCAAAACTCGTTAATATTTTGATAGAACTAAGAACAGGATTAGAAGAAGGTTGTGGGTATAATATCCGTTTTGTTAGGAAGAATTTATTTCCCTTAGATAATTCTAGTCTCTAAGGGTCTAAATATAATAACTACATAGTACTCTTTATCTCTTGATGTTTTTAAAAAAATACTAGCTTTTCCCTGCTGCTTCGCACGCGTTACTTTCTGGAAGGTTTCTAAAAATTAAAAGGCTGGTATTTTTCGTTGCAACAAAGAGCCTGTGCTATATATATTTATTATTATTATTTATTAAACAACGAAAAGTACCATATTTATAATTATATCAACCCTTGCAGATCAGAAAAAGAAATGTAGGCACGATTTTTGTTAGTCATAAATAGTCCGCATACTAATTTTTAGCTTTCTGTCTAGAAAATTGCGAAATACTCCATAAAAACTTCCACCTCCCATTTTAGGGAAGTAAGGGTTAGAAAGAGACTAAAAGTAGCCTTATGTCACTCTCATCCATCCAACTATCTCCACGTCAAATTCACGTCAATTTGTCGCTCCGTTTTGCCGTGAAAGACGGACAAACAAACAGATACACACATTCATTTTCCTATTAATCATATTAGTATGGATTATAATCTTGGAAAATGTACAACGTTATTCACTGAGAACACTTTACAATTTTAATTAAAAACTTGAGATATCACAAGGATAGAGGTAAAACCTCATTAAAATTTTGGTAGAAGTAGGGATGTCGGAAGTGAAAAAATATATCGATATATCAATGTATCGATAATTATTAAAACATCAATATCTTCGTCGTCTTCAATAACGTCGATACTTCCAGGAAATAATATTGATATATCGATTAGGTATAGGTAAAATGTTTCAAAAAATCCTCGTCTTATGTTTATCCAAAACTTTATCGGTTGTTCCTTACGAGGTAAAGAGCAACTTAAACTTCATCCAGCATTATGTAACTTCGGAAGGCAATCAAAAAATATGTTTCAAGACATTTTTTGTTTCTTCCTGTCGTGCGGCTTTAAATTCTATGGACTTTAGTGACATAAAAAATATCGCTTTTTATACAACTTTCTATCTCGAATATTTTAAATGATATCGGGCCAAATTATATCAGCCTAAAATATCGAAATAAACATATCGATACTTTTTCAAGGAGCCTAGATATAAATAAGAACAGGATTAAAAGGAAAAGGTTATGATTACGTTCGCACCAAACAATGGCAGAACTTCCAATGAAAACTTTACACAATTGTTTTTTGTTATTCTCCAATTAAAACTTTGTGATTTCTTGTTTGTGTTATGTTTCAAACCCGAACTTTACTAATCGCCACAGCTCACATTGGGCAAAAGTGTTGGTCGCCAATCAGGCCACAGTCAATAGCTTAGGCTTCTGGGTAGGCACGTCACATCGTCACTTAACATCAGGTGAAATGCTCCAGCGATACACGATCAACGGCCAAAAAACCGAGTATCATATACGATCTTGAAATCTTGCGCCGCGCTTTCGAAAAAAGGACCTTCCACGACAAATTCTAATAGTATATATGTGTCGATACATATCAAACACGCCGAAGTCGAAAACTGAACAGTTTGCATATGAACCTAGTATATTACGTTAGTAAAAAGCGGTTATTTTAATATAACATACAGACACTCAAATTTTTTTTATTTGTATAGATTTGATAGGTATTGCTGAAATATTATATTTTACTTCAGAGGTAGTAAAGACATTGAGTAATTGTATTTAAAAGGTTCGGACATTGGAACCCACTCCTCTTCAAGTTTTTATGTTTGTTTAAGGTTTCAATTAACGTAAAATTTATAACATATATATAGAAACGACTCATATATTTACAAACACAATCATTCTCCGAGTTTGAACCTTCAAATTTATTAAATTCTAGAACTTCTGTATAATATGTAAACATCGCGTCAGGTTACGTATTAAAAATTACCTTCACGCCGATTATCCCCGAAGGGGTAGACAGATGTAAGTTAATATATCCACGACTCGAAAGTCCAGCAGATATATTAGAAACACCCACGATTAGCCACGGTACTAGGTTTTGTACTAACTCAACATAAGCCCTGAATTCCATATTTTATTACATCTTTTTTATTTTATAACTGGCCGAGCCTGCGGCCTCGTCCGCGTTTTTATTTAATTATTTTAAAATAAAAGTAGCCGAAGCCATTAATTATTACATCAGCTGTCTGCTAGTGGAAGTCAAAATTAAATATCATTTTATTTATTTTTCCTTGCCAGGCCTTCTTCTGTACAGCCTATACACTACTGTACAGTCTATACACTACTGTACAGCCTATACACTACTGTTCAGCCTATACACTACTGTTCAGCCTATACACTACTGTACAGCCTATACACTACTGTACAGTCTATACACTACTGTACAGCCTATACACTATTCTATAAGATATGTATAAATAAATAAAATTTAATTGTCTTTTTGTAATATTAAGGTAACCGCTTTTTACTGAATGCATACGTGTATGCATACACGGTCCATATAACAAAATAACATTTTTTACAATTATAATCTGTCTGTTTGTTCCGGCTAATCTCTGGAGCATAGAAGTATAGAACTAAAAATATTTTCCGCCTTCGTGAGCGTCAATTAATTTTAATAATACAGATAACTTTCAAAGGACAGATTTTTTTCCGACTTATAATACTTATTGCTTAACAACATACCCTCTTTCTAGTCGGTTAAATAGCAGCCTTTATTTTTTTCTCAATGTCAACTGTATCTCTACCAAATATCATCAGAATCGGTCCTGTGTTACTTTCGCATACCACAACAAAAAGCGATAGGAACTTCGTTGTGACCGGGGGGGGGTCCAATAAACTCATTACACAGTTTTGTTAAATAAGTTGTTAGACTCTTAAGATGTTTGTTGATCCTAAGCGTTCTATTTGTGATATACATACACACACGCGGCTACTCACACACAGGTCATGAGCACGCTAGATCTATTGAATAATAAAACACTTACACTGACAACCAGGAGATGAAGGCCAGCGTGAACAGTGAAAGCACCATCGCCAAGGTCCTGAAGGGGAAGAGCTGGACTTCATTCTCTGCGTCCCATCCAGGGTAATGGATTAGCGCGGGGAGACCGAGGAGTTTCTCCCCACCGGACAGTCTGACCAGCAGCGCCATGATATAGGCCGCTAGAGAACCGTATGTGTTGCAGTGCTTCTTGAAGTGGACCACCATCAGCAGTTGCGGGAACAAAATGACATACACCAGGTCGGAGCACATCGACCTGTTAGAAAATATTTTTATAAACATTTCTATTGCGATATGCGCCCACGATTAGCCGACTGTATTAAGTCCTATGATGTGACAGGTGACAAATTCAATTCCGGTCTACCTTATATTTTCCAGATAAACTGCAAAAACTTATAAAAACAAGTTGCTCTAGCCGTAAATCGAACTCAGGACTTCGTGCGTCAAAATCGGACACCAACTCCATTCATCACAGAGACTATTATACATTGTATTGTTTTGCATTTATTTTGTAAAATATGAAATGTACATGTAATTAATTAATGAAAACTTATTAAGTTAATGAAAAATATTTCAAACAAATTAGTTTAGCCCTATATTCCATGTGATTCGCAACAGACGGCACCCCTGTATAATAACATACCGCATCTCTATAATTAAAGACGTTAGTATTAAATAATTTATCAAAAGGTAATATCAATTTCTTTGAAATATATACAACAATCTAATAACTAAGAAATCTATTGTACACAATCAAACATTCAAAGTGATAATAGTATTTTCTTATTATTTTCCCCGTGTAATCCGGGTTTCCTGTGAAAAATAGATCATCTGTCTCCCGACGAGGCAGCTTGTAAGAGATTAACTGGTTGGCTTCCAACAAGAATACTGTGCAGCAACTCGTCCGGTTAGAGATCAACCGTCTTACCTATTCCTGCCGCCATAAAAAACTTGTACATAAGGTCCTACAACTCAAACACAAGACAGCGACGCACCTACAACATCTACGGTGTCTATAAGCCTCGGTACACTCTCATCATCAGGAGACCCGAGTGCTTGTACGCTATCTTTTAATCAATCAATATACCCGCTAACCTATTATCCAATCAATATATCATTCGATACACTCGGCCTACCCCGCAAGGAACTTGTATAAATAACAAAATATTTGCTCCTATTTTGGCAGAATTTGATGATATATGGCTACATTCGACCCGAAAAGTCGCCGAGAGTTTCCCACAAAATTACGAACTCATATCGGGTAATTATTGTTCAAGTAAGGCAACAATGTGGCAAGTCGTGCGGGGTGTGTAAAACAGTTTACGAGGTATTATGTGGTTTTGTCGCTCGGATCTAGACCACTGGGTGAGCTATGTGCGACTTATCATAACTAACGAGATATGTGATAATATGGATAATAACAATGTCATTCATTATAATTACAAGCCTGGTATATTGCAGCACGAAGTGAGGGAAAAACATCGTGAGGAAACCCGGTTGCGTATGTTTCGTGTACACAAATCAGGGATTCCTCACTACGTTTTTTAAAATTATAACTATATTGAAAAGGAAAGGTTTTACGTGCCAACTGGATATTATGCCAAATTAGTGGCCGAAAAAACAGCGAAAAAATAAACCTGAAAATGTAAGCGTAACGGCAAGAGTTGAAATCATGTCATATGTTTGTCCGTCTGTCTGTCACGCTTTCACGCCTAAACCGCTGAAACTATCTTGATGACATTTGGTTTAGAGATAGTTTTGACGTTAAGGAGGAACATAAGATCTTTTTTACCGACTACATTAAAAAGAGGGAAAAATAAGTCGGAAAAAGTGCTACCCTCTGAAAGTTATCTGCGTTATTAAATTAATTCGTGTATTTAAATTTAAACTTAACTAGCCTAGTTTCCCTTTGGTTTGTAGAGGTCATATGACATTCGCTCTATGTAAAAACTGACGTCCTTCTTTATTTTAATTTGAGAGCTTTATTTAAACTACAGAATTAATGAAACACCAGCAATAGGTACTTATATTAATTTATAATTTTGCAATCAGTTTAAATCTGCTGATGAAAGGCCTCGAATGAAAATGTATCACGAAGACATATCGCCCCACCCAACGCTGAGCCCCGATAAGCTCGGTCTGATTGCAAACTGATCCATATATTTTAAAACTACCTGAAACTTTCTTATTTGCCGACCGCGCAAAACTCTTTTCAACCGATTTCAAAAAGGGGGACGTTCTGATTTTGTTTGAACGTTGTTTTACTTGATTTTTTGTTACCGCGATCACTCCTTTAATTTGTAAGAGAATTGGTAAACTGTTTTAATATGAACAAACATTGTAACTATGAAGGTTATCCAAGTTGTTAAAATAATTCACGCAAACGAAGGTGCGGGCGGAAAGCTAGCGAACATTTGTGTGTTTGTTTATGTGTGTGGAGGTGCGTGCGTGTGTGTGAGTGATAACCAACTTACCACAATCCGTAAATGGAGGGTATGGTCAGCGCCATGATGGTGGACAATACGCCCACCACGAGGATGGAGACGCGCATCACCCAGATGATCTCCATTTCCGACGCATTTTGTCGGAAGATCAACTTGTACACGTTCCTATAAGAAAGGACAGTTTTAACAGACTTCAGAATTACGGTTTTCCATTCAACTGTACATTTTATATGTCTCCGTCCTTATTTAAAGGGTGAAAACGGAAACTCAGTATTAAGACTCCGTTGTCCGTCAGTCTGTCTGTCACCTGGCTATCTCTTGAATTTTGTTTTGTAAGATAGGTCATTCTTCAGAGGTAAACAACTTTTATGCCAACAGACTCGCTTTTTATAATACAAATGGTTATTAACCTAGAGCACTAGTTTTTTACAGTTTTGCTAGGGGCTGTCGGCGCTAGTGCGGCGAACGTTTCTATAGCAACGAAATTTTGAAAAATAAAAATCCATTTTTATCAAGATTTCTCAATAGAATTGATTATTTCTTTAAATTATTATTTTCTTCTTTTTTTGATAATTTAAAAAAATAATAAATTCATTCATTTATAATTTTGGCACTTTTAGTAAAAGATAATAGGTAATCAAATGATTTAATTAGTTTATTGCTTTAAATATATAAAGTAATATTAGTTTTTTTTTAAAAAAAATATTTTGTAGCTTTTTTTGCATTTTCAAAAAATAAGTTCAATCATTTTTTTTTTTTATATACCGACTATAATATATGTATACTAATTAATCTCAACTTAAACGGTAATTCTTATATTTTTTATAGTGTAAACTAGTTATTTAGGTAAAAATAAACTAGTTACCTTGTTTTTGAAGATAGAGAAATACACACTATAAGTTTGAGTGAAATTTCTGTATTGGGGCGACACTTTTTCTTCGGTGCCCAGTGGTTACACTAAGTTTAAATTCGGCCCTGGGCATTATGGTTCCTCTCTCCACTGAGGATAGTTATTAATTTTCAAATAAGTTTTGTTACGTCTGTCCTTGTGTAAAAATATTTCATTGATGCCATATAGACCCACATATTTTGAATGCATAATGATCAACGTGATTATCCATTTTATATAAAGGCCTTATTTCGTCATCAAAACTAATTGCTCGATATATCAACACACGGGGCAAACTTAGGGCTAGTAACTTGAAATTTTACACACATTTTTTTCTATCAACGTGGGCAAAATCCCACAAGGATTTTTCAAAATTTAACCGTCACCGAAATAAGATATTTAAGTTTGTATGAACTAAATAACTCCAATATGCAGTCTTAGCTGCGGGCACCCGACCATTATATACAGACTTCAGATACAAAATTGATTATATAAGTTGGTCCACCGCCAACCTCAATATATTTAAAAAAATAACAAATGAGAGAACAAAAGTGTATGGTTCTCATTCATGCAAGTATGTTAGGAATTTAGTCAACACCAGTAATGCTTAATATTTACAGAAACATAAAAAATGGCTACTCACACTCAGTGTTTTCAAGCGTTGGTTTAAGAACCAGAATCTTAAGGAAACACTTAAATGAGTACATTACCTGGCGAACATGGAGGAGGCGCTCAGCACACTGGAGTCAGCTGAAGACATGACTGCAGCAGAGACGGCTCCCAAGCCGAAGAAGGAGACGAAGTCCGGAGTGAGATGCTGCAGCACTAGCGGAAGGATCATCGACGTCTGATCCGAGGTGAGCTCGCCCGCGGGCGTCAGGGGTCCGCGGTACCCCGTCTCGTTCCATGCTGCGTGACGCGACAAGTGCGGTGTTACTAATGTATACACCATATATATGTTTAAAGTAAAGTCAGTGATCAAGCGCACAGCTCTTCTGATGGTAGGAGTATATGGGTGATACCAACTTAACATTATTAGGATAATCATATTAGAATAATATTTTTTCACATGTTGGTCCAGGTCCCCATTATAGAATAGTCCATCTCCCTCCTGCAATTATCAATAAAGCCGTAGTAGAGTAGCCAAATGATAGCGATGCATATACAACATCTATGGTGTCTATAGACTACAGCGGTCTCTAACCATCCGGAGAGCCGGGTGCTTTTTTACTGACTTATCCCATAAAAAAAGATTAAAAATGTCGTTTTAAGTATCAAACATCTTGTAATTCACTCTATGCTCGACGATATGCAAAAAATAATGTAAAACTCTTCACTATGCTTCCCTTTTCAACCTTCATACCGTTTGGCACTTAACAGGTATCTTATGTCGTATAACCGTGCCATATGAATGTCAAAGAGAATATTTATCTTTTTCTTACCAGTTCCTTTAGCAATAGCCCCAATCAGCACCGGCGGGATGGCCATGAAGATGCAACCAATGGCAGCCACATACGACAAAATTTGCGCGCGACCAGCTGTCTTACTGCTAAGCACTCGTTGGAAATACACCTACACAAAGATAAAAGTTAATATTTTCTATTTTTACGTGTGAGTCGGACTCGTCGCACGAAGGATTCTAAACGATCAAAAATCATGTTTGTTGTATGGTAACCTCCTTAAATAAATTTTTTGTTATTTCGTATTTATTGTTGTAGCGGCAATAGAAAAAATCATTTGTGAATTTTTTTTATTGTTTATATTGTATACTATCTATCCTTGGCGCTTGGTGAAACTTCATTTTATGTAATTATTTTTTTTAAAAAACACTTGCACTGTTTCACTTATTTAATTATTTATTTATTTTTTATATAACAGCCGACAGCATCTTCAGGGCTATGTTATTAAATACCAATTTGATATTATAAATAAACTACAGTTTTTACAATAATGACGGTACTTTTGACAACTATTGAAGGTAAACAAACGTAATATGATATTACTTTTTAGTTTTTATACACATTTTTAAATTTCTCCGTTTGTTTACCTTCAATTGTTTTCAAAAGTACCGTCATTATTGTAAAAACTGTAGTTTATTTATAACATCAAATTGGTATTTAATAACATAGCCC
>DVZL01007840.1:0-10540 GCA_018236625.1 Lasaia peninsularis
TAACAAATAACAAAAACGATAAAATTAAGGCAACAATTAACAAAATTAACAACAGTAACAAAGTGATAACGAAAAAACAACAAAGTTAATAATAACAACAAAATCCGCGATTTTAATAATTCAATGAAACATATTCGTGCGTATTCAAAACTTGAATTAAGTACGTTTATTTCAAAATAGTGAACCAAAGTTTTATATTCCCCGAGATCAGCGCGTCCCCGTACCACGAAGCACAAACGATAGTTGTCAAATAATATTAAGACTAAATTAAAAAGGTTACCATTTTTATATAACCCGTAGGTATATATATATTTTTACCTCGATTAAATATGGTCAGTTCATTATTGTCACGCAGTAAAAATATTTTCTTAGTAAAAGAAGTTTGTTTACAAAAATTATGCCTTCTCGTGACGGGAAGTACTTATAAGTATATATGAAATATTATAAAAAAATAAATAAGTGAAAAAAACCGGGATTTTCTGATGAAAAGAAAGATGTGCGTGAGGACATGTTTACTTCTTGGCTTATTATTAAACTCAAAAAAATATGAAAGAAATTATGAAAAAAATTGGAATAAAATAATATCATCCAGCTACAAAGATTGCGATTTTTAAAAGGCCAGTTTTATAACATTACGCTACAACATAAGTGTGCTACACCTGTAGGTATTGACGTCATTATTTAAAATAAAGAATAGTTTTTTTTTTTGATACGGACTAACTTGTTGCTAACCGAGTGGTTCTTACAACTTCACCGGACTTTACCATAAAGAATAGTGTGTTATTGAAGTACCTACTTCTTCGTAAGACGAAGGTTGCGAGTTCAAAAACAAAAATATGAACATTAATTAAAGTCCATTCTAATTGACCGCGTTACCGTAAGCGCTAAACTATGTTCTATTTATTTATTTATAAGTTTTTTTTTTATTTTTACATTCTAACTTTTAATTTTATGGATGAAATTTGAAATATGAAAGAGAAAGCATTATCTACAACACAAATTCTTACTTAATTGTTATCACTGAGTATCGAAAAAATATGGCATTACGTTGGAATATAATAATATTTTTTGTGTAGTGTAATAATTTTGTAATATTGAGTGCCCAATATAATTTATTACACCATTATATTATTACAGTTTGAACTTTTTTATTTTGTAATATTATATTGATAAAATTGTACTTACTTGGTTACTCCTCATAATAATACGCTGCTCTTGTTTCATTTATATTGCCTTAATTTGACACGAGTACTTTACTTATTATTTGACAGAGGTGGTAAACCGTTTAAAAACTATTATTTAGATCTATTACTACTTTTTAGGGTTCCGTACCAATAGGGAAAAAATCTGAACCCTATTAGTAAGACACCGCTGTCCGTCTGACTGTAAACGACCTGTATCTCGAGAAGCGTGATAACCAGACAGTTGAAATTTCACAGATAATGTATTCTGTTGTCGCTATAACAACAAATAGAAATAAGTTCTCATACAACAAATGTGATTTTTTTTATGTTATTATAGATAATGGTACGGAACTCATAGTGCGAGAGTACGACTCGCACTTGACGGATTTTTTGTTTTTGTTTACTTACAACTATTTTAAAAATCAAAACATTTTGTTCATTTCGGTTTATTTATCAATCTGTTTAGTTACGGCCGATTTGCAGTAGCAACAACTTTAGATATTATTTTAATATTAACAACAAAATGTTGAACATCTATGTATATTTCATCTCTGAAAACAATATAAGTTATGGTTTATACAGAAGTATATATACCATGGCTACTTATTAATAAGAACCAATACTATTTAATATTTAAAAAAATATGTCTGTTTGTTAATTATTAAATCGATACATCCTAAAGTGTAAAAACGAAACCCTATTACTAAGACTCCGCTGTTCGTTTGTCTGTCACCAGGCTGTATATCATGAACCGTGACAGTTAGACAGATGAAATTTTCACAGATGATGTATTCCTGTTATAATGGTATAAGGGTGCTCCCTTGCATGTGATTGGTGCCTGTACCTCTGGCGACCCTTTCAGGAATATTGGCGTGACGATACTTAGCTAAATAAATATAAGGGCGAAAACGCGGGCAACAGTTAGTGTAATATTGCTATGTATATCATAATTATGATAACAAAGGCAAGTTTGTATATAACGGTCATTAGGCATAATATTTGTAATGTCCATAACTAAACAATGTTTTAAGTAAATTATAATACGAATAAGGACATTTCTAACTGTAGTATAACTTGGCTCAAAAAGTATACGAGTTAAGTTGAAATCTTAAGCCTTTTGTATTAATAAGGTTAATGGTTAACCTACTTTTTAGAACGGAAACGACAATGGCGAACACTGACGTTACCTCTAAAATAAATGCTGAAAGTTAGAGAGAGTTAGTCAGAGAAATTTTATCAAATTAGATTTGGTAATTTTTACGAACATTGTGACACCAGATTTAGATAAATATGACTTTTGATGTTAATCAACTTAACTTTTCGAGACTTTTGACTTGCGCACAATGAAATCTATCGGTCAGGAACGCTCCTACAACATCTATGGTGTCTACAGGTCACAATTGTCTCTTATCATCAGAAGACTCGGATTTGTGCCCAATATGGAGATTATCATAGGATCTAATATCGTCGACCTATCATGTGTGAATATGTACCTCTGCCTACCTTTTTGGGGATATCAGCGTGGCGACAATTTTATAATGATGAAAATTTTAAAGAAACACTACAATTTTCCTAAACTACCCACATAAAATTCTGTTAATTTTAGTTTATCAATTATTACGCTTTCAATTTTCTGAAAAACTAACATCCTGTATAAATAATTAAACGTAAAAGAATGAAACAACGTTATAAATCACACGTTACATTTATTTTTAATATACAGTAAATTAGTATGTGTAAACTAGAATCAGTCTATACAAAAGTGGTGAATATATTATATCTTTCTGCATAAATAATTTCTACTACACTAACATTTAGGGCCCAACCTCATAAAACACAAAATACATAATTAGTAGCCAAGAAAAACAATATTTTAAAACATACAGTATCATTATATAAATATAATGATTTCTCGAATATTTTGGTATGAAGTAGAATAGAAATAACAAAAATAAAACCCTTTGCTTTGTGTTAAAACAAAAATCTATTTTAATACGAATATCACTTGATTACTTCTTATTAATTTTGCTCAAATAGCTATGATAAAAAAAAATGTTCATATAAATTCTGTCCAAGCTAAGACAAGTAAAAGGTCCTAATGAAGCAAATCTTCTCATAGAATTGCTACAGTAATAAGTAACGTGTCTAAGATGGCAAAAAAAATCTTGAAAACCAAGGTTTTCAAAGATTATAGTATTGAATCCCGTGTCCCGTGGCAAAAATTTTAATCAAATTTGTGTAATAGCTTTTTGAGTACACAATTATAATGTAAGTTTATATTTATAGTAAAACCGAGTAGGTATTACAGGAATTTTAAACTTTAAACTGTAGAAAGAAAATAATATAATTCTTTGAAAATATTATCAAAAATAACACATCCCAATCAAAGTCGAGCCCTTATTTATATTTTACTGTTAATTTACTACTTAGTAGTATTATTTTAACAATATCAAATTGGTAATATTTTGTGAAAGAAAGAAAAAGATTAAAAATAAGACAAAATTTTTGAAACGATAATACTTAATTTCAGTCCTGATTTATTATATTATACAATGTGTTAAATATTAACATATAATGTTTTTATTTATAAACTTTATTATTATTGAGAACTATTTAATTAAGTGAGAGATCATTGAATATATATTAAGAAAAAAACTGAAAGTATATGGAATGAAAGTATATGGATTATAGAACGCATATAAAAGTCGAAACTTATTAACATCATATGTAACAAGGAAAACGTAGAAGACACAAATATTACAATTTGATATTGCTATACATTTTATACAACATTAACAGCTAAAGTTTTACACAACTTCCACGTAAGACACTAATAATTTTTTGTGTTACACAATCTAATTCTTTTATTTGGTGTCGAATAAACTACAACGCCTTAATTTTACTTTCTACGATCAAATATCACACAAATTATAGAAAGAAAACCGAACACAATCTATTAATTGCACAAATCCAATCGATATATAGATTCAACTAATTATTATATACAAAAAATGAGGGTACTTCAACAAGTGCACTCGTATTACAATTATATTTTATTCTTTATAATCTAAATAAAACGGTATACACTTCTTAGAATATTTACCTAGAATGATTGTCAAAATATCAAAAATTTATTCAGTGGTTTTTACAAAACTACACATTATATTTTTTACATATGAAAATCAAGCACAACTGATAGAATGTGATGCTAGGGTCAAAGATAGTAATGTACTAAGGCAGAAAAAAATTATTCACCCTTACTTTAAAGGTAGTTTAACCTTTAAAGTAAGGTTTAACTTTACTTTAAAGTAAGTTGTATTTCCATTATTATAACACTTTAGAGAAATAAGAAGACAAGTATCGGTAACATTCAAATTGCTATATCTATTAAAGATCTTGAATATAATTTATAGAATTAGACGTCACTTTGCGGAAATATAATTCTTATTTTGCCAAATTTCGCCAAAAAACAGTAATAATGTGCCACTCGTGCAAACACAAATAACAATTTACCTACTCTCAGGTAGTGCAATAAAACAACAATAATTTGTTTTATCATGAATATAGTTATTAAACTACATTAAAAATACTGCTTTTTATTTTATGAACATTACGAGTTACAAGAATGGTTTATGTACATGCCTACTAATATTATGAATGCAAAAGTAACTCTTGTCTTTCTATTACGGTGTGACGCCTAAATCACTGAACCGATTTTGAAAAAAATTGGTACAGAGATAGAGTGGAACTCTGAGTAAGAACATAGGCCACTTTTTAACCGACTCTATTAAAAAGAGTGTTTTTACACAATAAGTATTTTAAGTAGGATTATGTCTGCCTTTTGAAAGTTATATATAAAATATTGATGAAAATAAAGAACTAAATTGTAACACGAGTCACAGTAACCTCAGCGCACACTTTAGACTAAATCGCCACATTATTTTTACGCCACATTATTTATTAACGGGCATCACAATAAATAAACGATATAAAACAACAAAGCATATTTATTTGAAATAAATATGGCTCTAGCATAGCTTGAGATCGCGACACCGCTGGAATATTCCGACCTCCTTGTGACCACTATTACTAATAAATGCTATGTAAATGAATTCTTTGACAAGGAAATCGGAATCTATACATAAAATTGGCTTATCCGATATAATTTTAGGTCAATGACTACATTGGTATCTTTAAATAAATTTCGTAGTTTTAAATTCGAATACGAAGTGAGAACGCCCTAAGTTTTTCACAAACACTAAGCAAAGATGACGACTTAATTTATAGCACAAGAAATATACCCAATTTTCAATTTATTTTTGATCGTACCTACTTTCACACTTTGACCTTCGAGTCTCTTAGGGTCAGCGCACATTAAGTGACGCTCATAACCGTAACAAATGTATTTTAACTTCTCGAAATATCATTGGTCAAAACTATTTTATATTGATTACAAAAAAAATAAAACATTGATACATTCTCAGCCAAAAATAATCAAAATAATCGGCCTTTTAAAGCAAGTATCAATATATTTCAAGTTGATATCAACAAATAGGTTCGATCATTATTAATAAATCTTGGACGAATGTTCTTAGTATTTTTTCCAGAGAACATACAATTTAGATGGTATTTTTTAAATATTTTATCATTTCGTAGCATCCGTCTTATAGATGCATAGCCATATAAAAAGAAACAAAAAAATTATCCTTCTTAATAAATATGCATGAAAAACTAAAAGCCAGGTATTGATAATTGAAATCATATAACGGCTTATTTTTAAGATTAAAAAACGTTATTTAAAAATTCATTATTTAAATCAAATAGTCAAAATAAATAAAAATAATCGAAATAGCTGCTATATTTGGAACTGACAAATGAAAACGCTATATCCCAACGAACTTGTGTTTGATGTGTCTAACTTAATATAAAGACTTGCAATAATGAACATCAACCGAACCATCAGAACTGCTCTAAAATGCTTGTAGCACATACGGTATTACTTTTTTCTTTATTAATATTTCTTTTTCAAATTATATTAAAAAAAAATTACACACTACTTAATGTAGTATTTTAGTTATTTCTTCACTTCTTTTTAAATCTCTATTACAATAATGATGACTATGATTGACACAGGATGTAAAAGAGGTTTCATAACGGACCAATATATTAACAGAAAGTAATTTTAATCATAATCGCATCGTCACAGTAAATGAGGCGATACCATTATTGAATGTTTACTAACATTATTTCACATAGCATTTTCAATATATCAGTTCATGATTATTACTACACTTGTACAATTTACAATGCAACTTAATTCTTTTATGACAGTAAATTATATACAATAAACCTTTTATATACAAAAATAAGTTCTAACAGCGTAATAGTACATTGTATACTTTGTTATCCCCAGGCTGTATATAAAAAAACACTACTCAAATTAATCTGTACGTTATTACAACCCTATAAAAATAAATTTACAATTTCTGCAAAGATTATATTTTCGACGTTTAAACTTATTTATACATATGTATTTTTAGTATTTTGTCGGTAGTGTGCGCCAGACTTATTTCAAATATTATAATTTATTAATATTGTGTTAAAAAAAGTTATTATGTAATTAATTATTATGATAAAGAAAGTAACTAAAAAAGTACTACCAAAATATACATATATTTACAAAATATTTACAAGTGTAGTAATAACTGCGTTTCAGAAAATATATAGTTCGCAAATAGCCAAATACACAATATAGTATATAGGATACACAAACGTATGTATACCGTTATAAAAATGTACAGAATGATATTTTATATGTCTCAAAAAAGTATGTATATTATTCACAGAAAAGTTATTCAAAAATCTATTTCGCATAAGCCAAAAGATAATATATTGACAATTTGAGGTTGTATTCCAATGTTTCATGATCGCTCGCTACCGTGACGACTTAAGGCAATATTACTAAGAGCCAACGTGTAACAGCGACCTTATCTCATTGAAAATAAGGACTACGTTTTGCGTTAAAACATGTTTTCAATATTGCAATAGTACTGCTTTATCAATTGTGGTATTTTTCACTCTTTGTAAAACATATAAGTAATATAAGGCAACCATTCTACATCGGAATATAACCTTAATACTACAAAATTCACAAAATGACAAACAATTTGTAACAAGATCTAGTTCAGCATACTCACGACGGCATTTTCTTATGCGTTGCTATCTAGGAATCTTTTTATTAATTAACAATTCAAAGTGTTCTGATTTTTTTATTATGGAATACAAATAAATAAATAATTTGATTTTGAGTAGACACTTTTGCCTCAAGGTATTATATCATTCGAACGCCATTAAAGATCTTTTTAGTATACCACTAGTACAAACCCCAATCAATTTTAACTAATAAACGCACTGTTTTTAATCATAAATACTTAACTAACAAAATTTAAAGAAAAATAAAACATTTGTAAATGATGCCCAACAAAAATAGAAATATTAAAATTGCTTTCTATCTCGTTAGTGAAAAAGCAACTTTATGCAGGCTGTTTAAAATAATAAAGCGGGTAGTTAGAACAAAATATACATACTTACAAATCATTTGAAGACATTATCAATTAGCTTATGCCAAGAATACCAAGCCCAGTTTATTTCTAAGGCAGACGTAAAATATATAAATAAATATCTACTACCACGAAAAAAAATTTACATTTATAAACTTTATATATTATACTATTTTCTTTATATAAAACACTTCATAAGGAACTAAATACATCACTACCAATCCAATTAAAATAATGTCCAAAAAACACATTGCCACATCCAATCCTGAGTTGAGTTAACAGTCATTCGACCAACCAATCGGAATGCTGGAGCTTACCGTCAGGGTTGCCACCACTTCATTACCGACCAGACAATAAAATAATTTAACCAATTTCCGTTTCAATTGATCAAATACAACAAAAAAAAGTTAAAAGTAAGGTTTTAAATTTTATTTTTATCTTCAGGTTTTCTTGAAGCATGTGGTATGAACGTCCAATACAAACATTACTTTCTTAGATTTAAATATTTATAAGCCGCTTTAGTATTGATCAAACGTGTACAAGTACTTGGTGGTATAATATTAGTTAGCCAATATATCAACAGCGACCACTGAAATTCTTTTGGCCAAAGTAATTTTTTTCCTATGTGGCAACCCTAATGCAACGTTTGGTCGACAAAACGATAAAACCATATAACCCATCAATGCACCAAAATGTAAATTAAATAAATTGTCCATGCGGCAATGGCACTGTATGCCACTTTATCTCAAAGCCGTGTATAGGTTCAGGACGCTTTTGTTCTCTTTGTGCGAGGGTGTCTTCGAGAAGACGTTCCAAAACCGTAGCGTTTCGTCTCCAGCACCAGTGACGATGGCCTCTCCGTCGGGAGACAGCGCTAAGTACAGTACTCTGTATGAATGCCCCGTCAGCTTTGCTACCTGTAAAAATATAATTCACTTGCTTAAATTTTCCCACGAGAACCTGATGGTAAGAGACAACCGTGGCCTATAGACACCATAGATGTTGTAGGTGCGCCGCTGCCCTGTGGTTGGGCTGTTAGATCTTATGTCCATAAAGATTAAACATATTGTGACTCAGACTAAATGTAAAAGTTAGATCTAGCCCTATACTAACGTCAGTGCTTACCAATATTGTATTCCATGTTGAAGATAGCACCTGGTAAACTCAATAACTAAATATTACTTGTCCTATGAATGTTAGTCCAAATATATTAATAACGCAACAAATTTAACAAACACAGAGACATAGAAATACATATAAATAAATATGTTTATCACACAAACAAGTGTTATCAATCTCAACTTCAAACCTGAGTCGAAAAAATTTCTGCTCTTTGAAAGTTCTATGTTATTTAAATTATTCACACGGGCGAAAATAAAATTAATGATATAATCGAAAAGTATATTAATATTAAATAAATAAATATCGTCAAGTCCATATCGTCGAAGGGGAACAATTATGCACCCTCTATTAGCCGACGATATTACGTCCCAAAATGTGACGAGAGGCAAGTCTGTCGTTATATCGAGCGCAAATCTAAACCCAGGCAACCTTTTTTTTCAAATAAACAGAAAAAAAACACTGAACAAATCGCCCTTCTAGAGAATCGAACCCGGGACCTCGTGCGTCAAAAGTCGGGCACATGAAACACGAATATCTCACCTGTGTTAGCGACGGATACTTCCACACCAATATCTGGTTTTGCGAGTATCCGTGCGTCGACACCAGCTCGCTCGAGTGCTTCGACCACGCCAGGTTGCAAACTTGTGATCCTATAAACAGAAATACATCACCATTATTTCATATATACATATATATACGCCAGCTCCCTTGCGAGGTAGGCAGAGAGTACCAAATGTGAAAGGCCATGTTCTAATGTAGAAAGAATGAAAAATGAAAGATTGACACAAAAGATATACAATGCGAAAGATGATGGTTGTAGGTACCCGGGGAGACCTAGATTGACATTCTAGGGTGGTACCAAGAATATACGAAACCTGCGTGTTTGTATAAATAATGATCACGGAGGAAGCTAGGAAAGTATGCAAGAATCGTAACACTTGGCACTCTTATGCCTGTCAAGATAGCCTAACAATTCTCCTAAGAATATATGAAGATGTGCTGTAGCTACTCTTAAGCGAATTTGGCCAAGTAACGATAACTCGTAGGCTACTCACCAAAATCTTACTTATTACCTGTTACTTTTTAATAAAAAATATTATATAATTTTAACAAAAATACAATCAAAAGGCTATCTATTGTAGTGACGAACTGGACTTTTGACACGTCTTAAAAAAATAAATTCTAATCAAAATTAGAATTTATTTTTTTATTTTGTCTTAGTGACCATATTCCAAGACCAATCATATCCTTTATCTTCCATCGATGGCGCTTAGTGAATCTTTCACTTTTATATTACAGCCTGGACCGTGACCTAGACCGAGAATGATTTTGGTCTTGGCACTCTATAATATGTATGTATGCGTGTGTGTATGTGTGTATGTGGCATAGCAGATAAACGCAGGAAAACCGGCTTAAGATGGTCATGTTTTGCGTAAAAATGTCAAAATGTCATAAAATTCATAGGTACCGGTAAAAGAGGCCAATCCAAGAAACGCTGGCTAGATGTCGTGGAACAAGATAATCCAATGGCCTCACAACTGGGGATGCTTAAGACCGAACGAAGTGGAGACGTAAAAGTCGGAAAGCGGACCCTGGGTTAAAGGTGTGTGTGTGTGTGTGTGTGTGTGTGTGTGTGTGTGTGTGTGTGTGTGTGTGTGTGTGTGTGTGTGTGTG
>DVZL01007841.1:0-10540 GCA_018236625.1 Lasaia peninsularis
AACACGCTTTTATTTCTTGTACAACTAAAAACTAGAAAATAATTCTAAGTTATGAAGAGTTCATGTTACAGGGGGAAGAAACCAAATTTAAGTTTTTGACAAAATAATTTGATTCAGAGTAAAAAGCGTGGGGTGCTTGTTATTTACCCCGTGTTGGTGCGGGTTCTGTTGTAGAATAGGCTAACTGCCTTCCACCCAGGCAGCTAGTAAGAGGCGAGCACAGGGTCTGTTGTCACCAACACCATGACATTAATTAGGTGGTAGAGTGCTGTGCAACAACTCGCCCGGGTAGGGAACCACCGCCTTACCTTTTCCTGCCGCCATAATGACATTGTCGTGTTCCGGTCCGGAGGTAGGGAGGTAGGTAGGGTACACAGAGCACAGAAGGACGCGCGGCGGGGCGCGAGGCGGTGATTCTGTGCTCTGTGGTAGGGTAACACAGCTTGCACAGGTCTAACAGCCCGACCATGGACAGTGACGCATCTGCTATATCTATAGTGTCTATAGGCCACGGTTATCTCTTACTATTAGGAGACCCGTGTGCTTGTTCTCTGTTTTGTCCCATAAAAAAAACCATCAAGGTTTGCAAAAAATGCTAATATACATGATCTAATGACTCTTTTTAATTAAAATCTATATATATAGAAAGTAACTAAATTTATAATGAAAACATTACATGAGATTTTTGGTCTCACTCCCTAATTGATAAAACCCAATGAATCCCCATAAAGTAACTGTACTTATTTAGCTTACTGGTCTCGCACTAAAACTAAAGACTCCTTTCTTCACCTTCCCGTGTTGGTCCAGATTCCCTTGTAGAATAGGCCAACTGCCTTTAACTCAGGCAGCTCGTAAGAGGCGATTTCAGGGTCTATTGTCACCAACACCGTGACATTGACTAGGTGGTAGAGTCTTGCAACGATTCGCCCGTATTGGTACCACCTCACCTATTCCTGACACGATAGCGTCAACGCTCGCCATTGTCGTGTTTTGGTTTAGATGGTAAGGTAGCCGGTTAAATTACTCACGCAAAAGGCTTGCCAGCCTGAGGTTTGCAACGCACCATTTCCACCTTTGGTGTACATAGTCGACGTGTATTTCTTACCATCAGGAAATCCGTCCGCCGCCTTCCAATAACTTAAAAAACTTTTGTTAAATGAAACATCTTTTCGGCATGACGATACTCGTATATCACAATCAGCTCTAAAACTTTTATTTCAATGCTACTAATGAATCAGAAATACAACAAATGTATCGTTTTATTTAAAAACTTCAATATCAGTGAATAAAGTCTGCAATCATTTTCAGTTTCATGTTTTTGCGAGCTCATCGTATAATTGTTCGGACAGATTGAAAAATGTATTCGGCACATTCAATCCGTAAATGCATCTGAAAACTGATAATGGAGCGTTCATTGCCCATCGCTGTGTTGAATTTAGAGTTCAACATTATTTTGTGGATTTAATAGAGCGTCAATGGTCTAGTGGTTAGCGCTACAGACTACCTTTCTGGAAGCCCAAGTTCTAAACCCGCCAAGTTCATCGGTGACATTACAAATATTAATTTATTATCACGAACATATTATTTGGCAGTAGAGACTATTTTGTATTATCAGAGATGCTTATTTTTGTAATCGATTTTTTATAAAGTCTCGTCCTAAAAATTATAATAGGAGAATTAAATCGTACTAATATTATAAATGCAAAATTTTGTGACTATGTATGTATGGATGTTTGTTACTCTTTTACGCAAACACTACTGAACCGATTACGATGAAATTTAGTATGTAAGTAGCTGAAAACCCAGAATAACATATAAGCTACTTTTTATCCCGGAGTTTCCGAGGGATCGAGATTTACACAGGAATAACGAGGCACAATATGGTGTAGATTATTCCACGCGGACGAAGTTGCAGGCGGCTTCTAATTACAAATATATACACATAAAATGTCTATCTATCCAAAAACCAAGTTACGTAGCAATCCGTTCAAGAGGAATTAAACAAACATCAAACAACATTACAAACTTTAGCTTTTTCACTATTAATGATGTTTATTTAAAGTAAAAATCGTCACACCGGAAATGATAGGTGGTACATGTGCACCCAAAATTAACCGATGTTATGATGATGTATGCCATCGCCATATCGGACACAAATCCTGGTTTTCCTCACGATGTTTTCCTTTAGCGTAAGAGCAGTCGAAAAATGTAATTAAATTAGAAAAACTCATATGTATGAAATCAATGGAGATCCAAGTGAAGTGTATGCCAGACCTTAGTTATTTTGTAAAAGCCAAGTTTCTTGTAATGATACTGAATGAATGACTTTCTGGTTGCTGATAGTTTGAGAGTGTCTGAGAGTTTTTAAGACTGTATACATATGTATATAGTTTTATTATATATAATATATTGACTGATTTTTATGATATTTTGATGATTATGATTTTTGATGTGACATGTGGCAAGTCTGTCGCTATATCGAGAACAAACTCCGGGTTTCCCCACAATGTTTTCCTCAACTGTAAGAGCATATGACAATGCACTTAAGTTAAAAAGTTAATACATGTTTGAACCGTTACTATTGAAATCGTTTTTTGTCTTAAGAAATATGTTTTGGTAATGTGTAACATTTTCTCATGAAGCACAATATAATATCTTTCAAGAGACGTACTTTTATTTCCCAATGACCTACAAACCCGGTATTGTATCCGGTATTCTATAGAGTTTTTGTGTGTGCATTTTTTTTGACAAACACATAGTTTGTGACTTCGCCTAAAAATTAACTTCGTGAAAAAATCTTGTTAGTTCTAAATTCTTCTTCTTATATTCAAAACTAGCGACCCGCCCCGGCTTCGCACGGGTTTATTATACATGTTATATACATAAAAACCTCCCTCTTTTATCACTCTATCTATTTAAGAAAACCGCATCGAAATCCGTTGCGTCGTTTTCAAGATTTAAGCATACATACGAATATAGGGACAGAGAAAGCGACTTTGTTTTATACTGTGTATTGATAACGAGTCATTTTGTTTACGGATGGCAATAATTGTAACGGATCGTAACATCTAAGTTAACTCAAAACATCTATGAAACTATATTATCAATTCTTTTTAAGGTTCCTATTACTAAGACTGCGCTGTTCGTCTGTTTGTCTATCTGTTACCAGATTGTATCTCATGAACCGTGATAGCTAACGGCAAATAATCAAGTTTGTTGTACGGGAGTGCCCTTTACATATTTATTTATTCTGTTTTTAGTATTTTTTGTTATAGCAACAATATAAATACATCATCTGTTCTTGAGATACAATCTGGTGATAGAAGGATAGACAGAAAGACAGACAAACCGTTGGATAGCGGAGTCTTAGTAACAGGGTTTTTTACGTCACCCTAAAAACTAGATATTACAAAAGACTTTACGAAATGAGTCAAATGGGTTGATTTCACGTCACAACTCAATTTTATTAGCGCACCTTTAACATCTTTGGTGTATTTTTGTCACACTGACTCTTTGATTTGTCTGTCAGTATTTGTGTTTACAGCCACTAAACCATAAGAGAGCTCTATTTGCAGCTTCTTAAACATATGAGTGTTCCACAAAAGCGATTAAACGGAATATTACTGAACCACAAAACTTTTTATTTTAATGCGGTAAAGTTTCAAGAGCAAACATCCTTACGTGTTTATGGACAAAGTTTTAAATGTTGTACGTAACCGTTGATGTTATCACCCGTTTCAAAGCATCTGGAGGTGCTTTCAAAACACATTTTCATCATAAAAACATTATGAGTTACGAAACCCTCGTAAATACTGAAGTATTTTTGACTTCCTGGACTTCTAGAGAAACTGCTCGAGGACCGGAATATCATCAGATAAAAATAGAGCAGCAGATCGCTGGGTTAGTGACATCTCCAGACATATTCCTGGCAGAGGTGGTCATTATTACAACAACAGATAATATAACGCATTATTCTTGCACAACCGATAACGAAAATATTGAATTATTACTCATCCTGTAATTGTATAAAAAAAGCTTCTCGCTTCTCTGACTACGATTTTATACCTTTTGCTAATTTAAATGATGTCGATTTGTTAGGTAGGTGTGTTAATAAGAGTAAGAGAGGTATCAAAAAAAAGCTTCTAGCTTATATGACTGCGATTTCATATCTTTTGCCAGCTAATAGCTAATTATGTAATAACAGTTTATGATAACAGTTATTAAAAAATAACACAACAGTATAATTAATTATTGGCATATAGCGGTTATTGCCACCTCTGATTCCTAATGTTATATCATATGTGCTTGCTATTGCTTTTTGTACCGGAGGAGGGGATAGCCGCCAAACTTGCGCTGGTGCTGTGAGATTCTAGTCGTAAGGTAGATACGTATATACTGATGGTTTTGGTAGTGTCATGACCACTTATAAATTTTTCCCTTCCCATTTTGTTCCGGATCTCTTGAGTAGAATATCTACTTTTGCCTGGCTGCTCTTAAAGGCGAACACAGTAACTCCCAATAATACCACTGGTGGTAAAGCACCGTGCTTGCTGCACCTGTTTACATAGATACAAGCAAGAAAAGAACACGACGAGATGAAAAAATCATTCCCAAAACCCCGATATGAACATTAACTAATAAAGAAAACTAGAATGGGATAAAATAGTGTTAGATGGGTGCTCCCCCCAAAAGAGAAAGAATGTATGCATAAAAGAAAGATATAGAATGAAGCATGAAAGTACGAGCAGAATAATAGTGGGAACTGGAATGAAAGGACAGTCGCTGCAAAAAAAAAACTATCGTCGATAGAGGAATTAGAATAAAAAAAGAAAAAAAAACCTGCTTACCTTGACTCTACAGCACCCCCTATCTATTTTTACCGCCATTATGACACATTCGTATTCCGGTTCGAAGGATTTTTCACATCAGACTTAATACCACTGGCCACGGGACAGCAATGCAAAAACAAAACTCATGTATCTAATACAAGGCGTGATATCGAATGTGAATTATTTAATGGGCAAGAAGACAATAGAGCAAGCAATATGCCTGATGGTAAGTGACCATCCGCATCGTTTACTAGGAACTGCAACATTACGGGTATTACAATTAAATAAATAAATATCAAAGGTAAGGCAAGAGAGGGTAGGCAGAGTTCCCATGATGTGACATTTGGCAAGTCGGTCGTCATAATTCAAACACCGAGACTCCTTACAATATTTTTCTTCACCGTTAGAGCACACAGATATTGTACTTAAGTTAGTAACTCATTTGTACATGACGGGATTCGACCCTGAACCTACGTGAAAGTCCGAAGCTTGTACCAAGAAATGAGTACGCTCTTTTTTGAAAGTATCTAAATCGTGTTGCTTTAAAAATATATCCTGGATGGTGTTTACAAATTAAATATAAATTAATTTTCACCAGATCATAAATAAGTCTTGCATTATTACCGAAACAATATCACGACAACTATTACCAGATAGGTCTGGTGTTGGTAAATCATCGGATCCCGCTCTACTTATTACAGATCACGCGGGAGCTCGTAAATTTTCGGTGTCCTGAATTTATTGACCATCAGTAATTTTATTCGGGAGTTACAGGACAATAAGGAGGGAGAAACTTTGACATATAAATATTTCAAATTAGCTTAGCAGCGCTTTTACTAATAATCACAAATTTTTCAATGTTATTCGTCTTTACGCACGAGGTCCTGCATTCGATTTCGATTTTATGAGTCTTTTCAGTTAATTTAAAAACCTTGCTTGGAGTCGAATCTGTACCAAATATGGCGACGGACTTACCACCTGTCATTACGGGACTAATCGTGGGTGCATATGTACTCTGCCTTTTGCATCGGGAATATTATCTATATTTTTTATAATCAAAAAGTTTAAGATTCTCAATTCATCTATATGTTTTTTTGTGTGTCATTAGTCATTACTAATTGATTGATAATTTAATGGTTGTTCTCTATAAAATTTAAAGCACAAAATCACGTTTGCTATATGCCAACAACTTTTACTACTTTTAGCATTTTTTATTCTAGCGGGAACAGAAATGCATCATTTGTAATAATTTCAACTTTCTAGCTATAACGGTTCACGAAATACAGCCTTGTGACAGACAAACATGCGGACTACGGAGTCTTAGTAATAGAGTCCCGTTCTTACCCTTTGGATAAAGACTATTAAAAAAGAGGTGTCAAGGGACACCCGGATGGAACGAAGTTTACGATTATTTTTTTTTATTACAATTTCTTCACTAATTAATCGATAAATTAAAAAAAATCGACAAGATAAATAAAATAATAAACTGTGGGTGTGTATGTCGTCGCCGGATTACTATAACAAAAAGTGTCGTGCCAACTTTTTTCGTGAGAAATTTTTCCGTCTAGCCCTCTTTCATTTCACAACACGCGATATGGAACATCGTTCCAAAAATAACCTAGATGACATTGTAATTGAATTGAAATCAGTTTTTCGTAGTTTTATTGCGCTTAAATCATTGAGGAATGGACGGTACAGAAGCAGACGGATTTTATGTTTACACCAAAGACGTAAACGGTAAGCTGCGAAGCATGATGTGTCTTTAAAAATTCGCTTCAAATCCGTGAACCGCGGTTATTTCTTCAAGTTAAACAGACTTCAGTATTTTCTTTGTACGACTTGTAGTATCCGCTTAGTTGCAGAAAATTGTTTCCACAAAGGAAATACTGCTATTATGTCATTATTTTCAAGACCAGCTCTAACCCCAACTCACGCTCTTACCGCCTATTCGCGCCGCCTATATGTATGACTGTGTTTGTACATGACGTCCACAGGCATTAGTAAATACTTGCGAAGGTTTACATTAGTGTAAATAATTACGAGCAACATGATATATACTTGATTTCAGAAAAATTGCACTTAAACTTAATTTGACTTTATTTTTTTTATGATTTTTTTTTTATTTAAAGGCATGAGTTTTTTGATTGGTCCCATTAAGATTTATATTGAAAGTAGTTTTTTTTTTTTAATTTTACACAATTATACGGATTTATATTTAAACGACATAGGATTGGAATTAAGGTCGAAATATTGCAATTTTCTGCGTTAACTTTGTACTTCTCCGTTACTGTGGTCCAGCGTTCAGCATCGCACTTTGACGCATGAGGTACTGAGATCGATTACCGAGTTCTTGAGATTTTTCAGTTTACCGTAAAGCTATAACGTTACCTGGTACATAAGACCTATTAGGTCCGTCGGCTAGTTGTGGGTGCACATGTACGTACCTCTGTTTACCCCTTTGACTATATTTATTTATTTTAGTTTAGCGTTATGCCCTTTACCATACACATAGGCACCTACCTACACATAGGCTTCTAATCATACTTATATTCGAGACTTCCTAACGAGTTACCATTTTACAAGTCGAATGACTATAAATCATATTACTACGACGCTCGCTGCGCAAAAGGTCGTACGACAAAAAATGTGTTTTTAGCATACTTCACAGCTACTTCATTTTAATTACATTTACTATAAGTACCATATACAGTGAACAGTGACGAATAACTTCACCATCGTGTGTATTTTTATATACACTCCTCGATATCACAGATAAAGTTAGAAGGCTGAAAGGATAAAGTCATAGGAATTAGTGCAGTTTAGTTTACGTAGTGTTAAAATATAGTGAGTGTTTTAAGTTCACGACATAAATGTTGTATAGGCTGCCATATTGAAATTTCTGTTTTTTAGTCCAGGTTTCGTTGTAGAATAGGCCAACTATCTTCTACCCAGGCAACTCGTAAGAGGCGAGCACAGGGTCTATTGTCACCAACACCGTGATATTGACTAGGTGGCAGAGTCTTGCAACGACTCGCCCGGATTGGTACCACCGCCTTACCTATTCCTGCCACAATAGCGTCAGTTACCTTCTCCGCCTCAGGTTGGCAAGCGCACCAATTCTACGTTTGATGTCTATAGGCGACGTGTATTTCTTACCATCAGGAAATCCGTCTGTTTGTTTGCCTTCCATTATCATAAAATTAAAAAAAATACAGCAACAGAAATACATTATCAGCCCGATGACAGATAGACAGACACACTTAATCTTAGTAATAGGGTTTTACCCTTTGGATATGGTACCCTACTAAAAATGAATCGATACATGTGTTATTAAGCGCAAATATTGAGAATAGCTTATAACCCTTTTTTTATTATTAATTTATCATTTAATGCACCAAGAAACCTTTTTGCGCCCCGTATGATATTATAACCAATATATTAACTTAATATTGATGTTTTTTGCATAAAACTGTACTGTATACGCAATAGATAGATCATTAAATCACCATATAATTCAAATATATATTGTGGTTACATAAAAATACGAAATTAAATAATCAATAAAATATTAAATAAAGCAGTTTCTAGTTGAAAGTTTGTTTACAATTTTCAAAATACTTTATTTTTTAAGTTAGTTCCTTTAGAATAATACAGACTGTATTATTCTGACGGCATGATAATCGACATTGATATGTATTGTGTCATGTTAAGAATATCGTTTCAGCATTTCAATGAAACAAAGATATCATTTTGCTCAAAAAACGAGTTACGACATTTTGTGTGGGAGGCGTCACTACTTCCTGCTTACCCTGCCCTCGCTACATTGTAACGTTTTATTTTATCGATAATAAAATGTTTTGACACGCTTTACTTGTATATATAACGAGTAATCATGTCTGTATGTCCAAATCAAAGTGGTGTTTCGAGAAAGCGATGATTAGTGATTTCAGCGACGTGAACTGCGTGACATATTTCACTTTTATTATATGTCATCTTAGCCAACAAAAAAAACGCATTTAGATAGATATGCTATCTATTAATAAACCCCGTACGCCAAATAATAATTATGGGTTTATGTGTTATAAAATTTTGGTTCATATAATATATACCTATGTCTTTAAACTTTCAAATTAATAGAACTAAAATTAATATAAATCTTCGGATCATTTCGTTGAACACAGAATTTTAATCGAACTTTATTAAAGGTAATTTTGTTTGATCGTTTAATAAGCGGGCCAAAGAAATAATAAATAATAATAATAAAGCGAATTATATGCTTGTGTTATGGATGTTAGACAACGATACTAGTACATAGAAATACTTAGAGATACAAGAATAAATTTTAATAAGCACCCAGACCCGGAAATACAAACATCTGTGTTTATTACACAAATGTCTGTCCCTGTCGGGAATCGAACCTGAGCCTCGCGGTTAGTCGATGCGGTTGGGCGTGAACGCTAGCCACTCGACCAACGAGGCGCTCAATACAGATAAATAAAGAATCTCTTCTTTTTTAAACTTTACTAGCAGTCCTGATGAACTTCATGCCGCCCGCACTTACGGACATGTACACCTTTTTTATTAGTATACTCCTACCTAGCCCGTTACAATTCTCAGTATTACTTCTCCATAAACAGGGGCAGTTTTCAAAAAAAATTGTAAAAGAAATTAATTACTTTTTTTGAATTTTGAGCATTTAAAATAAAGCCAAAAATAATTTGCATTTTCTTTTCAAATATTTTATTTTTTTAATGGAATTTCACAAAGTAACACGAAAAAGTGTGGTAGCCCTACTATTAAACTACTTTCAAAAAAAAATTTGGTCGTAGGCGTAATGATTTGGAAACAATTTCAATTTTTTACCGAAAATCAGATTTTAGCTAAAATTACATAAAAATCACTATAACTGTTAAACCACTAAATATCGCAGAACATAATAAGGGTTGAATAGGTAGGTATTGACCCCCCCCCCACATTCTATTCGCCGATTATCCACTCTTCAAGTTACACCGTGCATATTGACATTTCTTTGACTTACGCAATATGCACAAAAAAAATTATGAGAAAAGTACGGATGTCCGTCCCCTGGTTTTAAGCTACCCATCAATTTTTAACCATTTCGGTTCAACCGTTCTTGAGTTATAAAT
Organism: Lasaia peninsularis; assembly: GCA_018236625.1. Lineage (NCBI taxonomy): Eukaryota > Metazoa > Arthropoda > Insecta > Lepidoptera > Riodinidae > Lasaia > Lasaia peninsularis. The sequence goes on from DVZL01007841.1 coordinate 9,977, forward strand.
AATATAACTAACACAACCCTCTTTTATATAATGTATTGACAAAGTTTTGTCGAATGTTCTATCTAACCATTGGATATATTACCAGCAGAGTTTGAGAGTTAATCTAAGAACACATTCGCAGATGTGTGCCAGGGTTGACGATCCAATACCGAAACCAATCTCTGGCATGTCTCCCTCCATATATATAGCTAGACAAAGTTTATCTGCAACTTGCAGTTTGATTAAACGTTTCCTTGACGGATCAAGCATATTGAAATCCTCAATGTATTACTACAGTTTGATTTAGCTGATATGTTACATAAACCATAGTAAAACCAATTTGACTTGAGTACAGTCGTGACGAATACGGTTTTATTTATTATTTTAAGATTCTTCTGTACATTTACTTAAGTACAGTCGTGACGAATACGGTTTTGTTTACAATTTTAAGGCTTGTCTATACATTTACTTAATTACAGCCGTGACGAATACAGTTTTTTTAAAATTTTACATACATAGCTTCACGCCAGGTCCCCTGCGGGGTAGGCAGAGAGTATCGAGTGCCAAACGTCACGATCCCTACAC
>DVZL01007842.1:0-10540 GCA_018236625.1 Lasaia peninsularis
TCGCCTCTTACGAGCTACCTGGGTGGAAGGCAGTTGGCCTATTCTACAACGGAACCCGGACCAACACGGGGTAAAAAAATAAAAGCGCGATCTGGGTTTTACTGTATTAGTTGAAATGATCGAACGTTTGAGTAGACATAGACATAAAAAACGATTATTCCCAGATAGTTTACAATAATTGTAGGAAAAAAGTCATCTTACATTTAACAAAATTTTGAACTAAATTAACTTATATTACTGGGAAAATGATTACTGACACATCATAGACGTTGCAGTAGAAACTATAACGCTGGTTTTCAGTCAGCGCCTCAAAATAAGAGGAGTAGGGCTTTGTATCTTACATATCTAATTCAAATTAAAGACGTTTAATTATATATGATAGAAAAATGTGTTATAATTATTAACAAAAAAAGTAAAAGAAAAAACATAAAAATAAAAATATAGAACACATAATTTAATTATTTGATTTAGCCATTCAAAAATTTCAAGAAATAAATGATATACATATAAATAAAGTAGTTAGTTTTACACAGTTAAACTACGAATCCTGATCTAGAGAGCCACGTCATTTTTATCCAATTACGATATGGCTTGATAGAATATATTTAGGATTCATAATTGATTACCAAATATTTTCGAGCATAGGTAAAGTGAGCATAACTAAAAAAAAATAATTAAAAAACTAATAAAAATATTGTCATAATTAATAAAAAAAATGGCCAAGTACGAGTCCGCCTCGCCAAAGAAGGGCTCCGTACCTTATCCATAATCTATAATTACATTTTAAACAAACATTCTCATATTTATTCTTCACTAGCTTTCCGCCCGCGGCTTCGCCCGCGTGAATTATTTTAATAACGCACACACACAACTTTCAAAGGGCAGACATTTTTCCGGCTAATACTAATAATAATACTTATTGCGTAAAAACATACCATCTTTTTAAATGTAGTCGGTTAAAAAGTAGCCTATGTCCTTCCTCAAGGTCCACTCTATCTCTGTACTTAATTTCATCAAAATCGGTTCAGTGGTTTAGGCGTGAAAGCGTAACATACAGACAGACAAACAGGTTACTTTCGCATTTATAATATTAGTAAGGATTAATCTATGGACGCGTTACAAGAATCGTTTGTAAGGTCTATGTGTAATAAAATATTCTCTATTGTATTATATTCTTCTGTGATCAGAAGTTCTTCAGTACTACAAAAAATAAAGTTACGCTTTATTTTTTTCATTACATTTTCACTGGATGCCTGGTAGATGATTTAATTAGCAGCCTTTTAACTAGATGTTTCAAAATTTTCATTTGCTATCCGCATAGTAAATCACGGACACGCACACGCACACGCACATGCACATACACACGCACACACACATACACACGCACACGCACATGCACATTTTATTATTTATTCATTATTTCATATTCGTCCTGCATTTCAGAAGTAAATTAAATTTAAAAGTCGTTCAGAAACAAAAATAAAAGTGAACTTTTTTTCTCTATGTGCGGGCAGTAGGAAGTTCGCCGGGACAACTAGTATTAAATATCTTTAATTAATATTGGTACCAAATAAACTATCACATTTTATGTGTCCACATCAAGATAATCAATTCAGGGTTTTCACCGGGAAAATGTTTGAAAAACTCTAACTTTATGAATTTAATATTGAGCGTAGTCAAAGGCTTCGCGGCAAAATATATAATGTATATCTATATGAGGTCAATGACCTCTCGCCGACCCGACAAAGTAAACTCGTATAAAACCAATCATGCTTTACAGGCACTCTGCAAATAGGCTAACCAATTCACATTATATTGTAGGATTCTGAAATTCGAATCTCAAAATAAAACCATGTTTGTATGAGAGGACAGGCTACCATTTAATTTCAATAAAAATATATCATAACGTAATAACTTAGGTTATTTTAATATTAACTATAAGTAAATTTTAATTTTAGCACTAAATATAAAACTAGAATAGAATCTGTTACCGATCTCAGAATTAGATCGGGTCACATTCCGATACATAAGTACAGAAATGTATTAGATCAAATTCTCCTTGTAGTAAAAGGGCGTAAACCACATACTAACGGAATGTAAGCGAACTAAATCTGAGAGAAAAGATTTAGTTAGATATTTAAATTCAAATGTTTTAGATGTTACATACTTTTTAACTTTAGTTTTATTTTAACGGTTTAATAGATTAAGCCACAAACGATTGTCTTATTGAGAAAAATTTAAAACATATATTTATTACGAATAAAAGTTCCTAAAAATTTAAAAGAACGTAAGCAAACAAAGTAATATGAATCTGAGCAATATCAATATGGACATCAACTAATACTATTTTTTTGTTTCTTTTTTAGTATCTAAAGCAACTCTTAAAGTTAAGTGATAGTTATAAAAACCACACGGTTAGCAATAAATAAATTATAAACAAGATATCTCACCCGAATTGCCTTAATAATAGATGGAATCTATGAACTACAAATACATACCCATGCGAGGTTGGCAGAGAGTATCGAGTGCCAAATGTCACGATCCCTACATAGCTTACAGCTTCCTCCACATTCATCACTCTCTTGATGCATACACGCCAGTTTAGGAGAATCTTTTAACACTAACTTCGGATAATACGTGAGCTATTTGATCGTGTAATGTCAACCTAGTTCTTCCCGGCTACCTACAGCCATCCACATTCGCATTATATATATGTTTTGTCAATTTTTCATCATTCTTTCTACATGACTGAACCATCGGAGCATGCCTTTCTCAGTCTAACACCGACACTTTCTTTCAACTTTCTCTTATCTAAAAATAAAATTCTATGAACTATAAATAAATAAAAATATTAAATATTCAAAAACCTATGAAAGGAAATGAAAATGAAATTATATCATTACCGACCATGTCCTGTCCATGACTTCTACTTTAATTTAAAAAAAATCCAAACGCTTAGTCACCCTACTCTGAGTTCCACTACTTATGCACAAATGATTAGATCGCATAAAGAGACTTCTCAGAAGCCTTAGACATCACCTTCTATCTTAATTAAAAGTTTGTGTCCACGTCTGACAGCTGTACTTTTGGTTGACGACAAAATGAATGTTTTAACGTAATAAAGCTTTGATGCAAAGATTGAGTCCTTTTAATTAAGTATAGCTATTTCATCGGGTTTCACCTGCGTTTTCCTTCGCTTTAAATTGTTCGCGCTTCGCTAGAGAGCAATGCAGCAGCTCAACCGAAATAGTACTTTCTTACTTATCCCTACCGCCATAATGTCAGTGCTTGCCATTGTTGAGTTCATGTGTATGTTTAGTGTGAATTATACAACGGTATCTAAATATGAAATTTACTAAAGACGAGGTCAATAAAGGTTGTATTATTTAATTTAGAAGATATTTATTGCGTAATGTTAGAAGGTTAAATAAAAAGAGCTCAAAATTAAAATGTCCGGTAGTTTACTCGCCCGAGGGCGGCAACACTATTGACTCTAAGGTTCATTAAAGAGGGACGTGACTCCGCGACTGACTTTAACCAAAGGGATTTGGAAAGAGGTCACTCGGTCAAATAAATATATGAGGTTGCCGTTTCAACCTACGTAGAGATGGAGATATAATTCCATGTATTTGTGATATTTTTTTGCTAATATTAGAACCTTTTGATTTATCTCACTCGTTAAGAAATTTCACCGTATAGTTATTCACCTGACCTAAGTCCAACTCATCGATGCGACGGTTTTGACGGATGTAAAGAATAAACTCCTTTTATAAACGCGTCTACATTTAAGTAAATACTGTTATATGGAGATATTATCATCTCTGTAATATAACGGTACGTCTGTCGCCTATTAAGACTGTTAGCCACGTAGGCTCCCGGGTTAAATTTTCAGGTGGGGCAACTTTTCTTAAATGTTTTTCAGATAATTCTGAGTGAGCATTACATTTCCCGGGATTGGCGATGGACTTGACAGACTTGTCACATCATGGGCCCTAGTACCTTGGCTAATAGTGAGTTTTGTTGTAGTATATCTACTGGACCCACGAGTCGTGGATATACTACCAAACTCTCAAAATAAATAATTCAATATTTTTAATGAATACTCACTTTTTACATTTTAGTTTAAAAACAATCTTTGAAATTACAACCAATAATAATTAACAACCAATATATAGTCCTGGGTCCACAAAAGACATAGAATCAAAAAACGGATCTAATACACCAAGCCAACACCATTTATTTTTCCTCACGATCACCTCAGGTGGTTGACTCGGCCAACCCTAATCTCAGCGACAAACGCTCAGCAGTCTAAAGTCTTAAGCCAAAATAATGCTTCGTGCTTACGTAGATACGAAATAACAACTTTAGACAGAATCGCTTTACCCCTACCATGGGATAATTATATGGATTTAATCAACTTTTATTAAGGGCGGCGACTCACCTACAACGTCTATGGTGTCTTTAGGACACGCTTGTCTCTTGCCGTCAGGAGACTCGTGAATTTGTTTGCTGTATCCCATATAAAAAATACTGATGAAACAATGGCACGATTTTTGATTCATGATGAGGCTTACCTACTGTAAATCATCAAAAATTATTTTATTAGCTTAGTGAGGGCAGAGAAATAGGAACTGAAACTAAAACTGAAACTGAATCAATAACTGAATCTGTAACTTAAACTGGAGCTGGAACTGTAACTGGAATCGGAACTAGGTATAAAACTGGAACTGGGAAACATATGGTAATAAGTCTTGAAAAAATCTGCATCCTGAGCTGCATTTTTGTAAAAAAATATTTGTATTTCTTTTTTAAATCAAATATTGATTTCCTTCAAAAATGAGGCTTCGAACTTGTCCGAATTATCATTAATGTGCTTTACGTACCATTACGATCAGCACGAGGTGAGTACCTATTATTATCATTCCATTGTTCCAGGATTCGCAGCTCAGACATCAAAGGATACATATGTGTATAGGTAATTAGGCATTTAACAGATTAACTTAATCTACATTCATATTACTTTGCGGCGGACGTACGTCTAATTAATCGTACGCGCACTCACTGTTGCTCTTTGAAATAACAACGCAAATATTATTAAAAATATTCTTGCCTTTTAGCCACTATGGCTAAGAATGCCATAATGGACAAGCAGAGAACTTAGCCAGATTGTTACATACTAAATATAATCACTAAATTAGACCTAATAATATTCTAAAACAGAATTCACATATCGATCAGATTTTATTCAAGCTACAGAAACCATCTTTTTATTTTTATATTTGGTTTTAAGCACAGTGTTTAGTTATATACAGAGTAAACATAATTTAGTCTATAGAATTACGTACCGAACAACTCGATATATGTCGCTTGATAATTCACAATTAATTTCGAGTTTGGTTCGTAGTAGGGTTCCTCGTAAAGACTTTCCTCTCTCTGGAAGACAAATAGTGGACATTTTTATTTTCTTATGCAAATGGAAATGGCCGACCGCCGTTAATAATGTGCTCGGGAATGCGTGCTTCAGATACCGCGGATTACTTGAGATTCGCTAGCGTTGTGCGTTACGGTGTATAAAATATATTATATATTACTAGCTGACCCGGCGAACTTCGTACCGCCCGCACATGAAAAATAGATGTTGGCCGATTCTCAGACCTAGTGAATATACATATAAAATTTGGTAAATATCGGTCAAGCCGTTTCGAAGGAGTACGGTAACTAACATTGTGACAGGGAAATTTTATATATTAGATTATAATACTAGCACGTAAGCGCAGCTTTGCCCGGGTGCCATTTTGTCGCCACTAGTAGAAGATCTAAGTCGACCTATAGGCATCTCTATGATGCGTTGCAATTGCGTCACCGTATTATGGTCTGGATGTTAGACCTTATAGGTTCGGTCATGTAGAAAGAATGAAAGATTTATTAAACAGACTAGCTACCCGGCCCAGCTTCGCACGGTTACTTTGTATACCTGGTCCTGGTTCAGGTGTATTTTTAAATTATACAGAATGCCATCGAAATATCCGTATAAAATTCCAACCCAATCGGTTTAGCCATACATAAGTTATCTGTTTTCCCATAAAAATACATTTTCCCGCGGTATAATATAGCCAAAGTTCTTCAGGGATAGTATTGGCTTCTAATAGTAAAATAATATTTTTAAACCGTTCTAGTAGCTTTGGAGCTTATTCAAAGAAACAAACAATCAAATCTTTCCTCTTTATAATATTAGAATAAAGATATACAATGCGAATGATGGGAGACCTCGGTTGACTTCCACGACCAAAAAGCTCGCGTATTATCCGAAGATGAGGTGAAATCTCCTAAAATCGGCGTGTTATATAAAGAGTGATGAACATGGAGAAAGTTAGGCATGTATGCAGAGATCCTGCATATCGTAAGAGCATTCATAAAAAGTACTTAAGTTAGAAAAACTCATTGGTGCATAGCGCGGTTCGAATCTGAGCTACCTAAATGGAAGTCCGAAGCGCATACCACTAGGCCACCAAGGCTCGCTAACGAAAATGGATTATAATTTGTTTTGTAGATTCTAAATTCTATGCATACATAGTATAGGACTTAGCGACCCAGATACTTCAGACACAAGAAGACTGTTCGGCATTCTGCCTACATTTTATTATATTGCAGCATCTGGAATGTTCAACAGGAATATTATAGGTCGCAAATTTCAGATACGTTGTCAGACCTATGGTTTTGAGGTTTGAGGGCCCGATTTCACAATACCCGCCCATGACAAAACGTATTCTAACTAAACCAACAATCCACTGCTCCGCTTTATTAAAAAAAACTGTAAAAAAAATCAATTTGACCTATTTACTCAGCTAAACAGGCTCGATTTAAATGAGGTCAAATACGCACGGGCGTACCCATACAGAACAATATATGTAAACGTAGCTGATAGCGAACAAAGGGCAGGATGCGCTCATGATTATACCCAAGTTAATGAAGCACCATGACCACTCTGCTGTCTGAAGTCAATAAGATATTGCCATCAGGCTGGTCAGGTAATCCGTCAAGGTTTGCCTTCTAATTATATAAAAACTTCACGAAACGCACCTTGTTTAATTTTTTTTCCTTCAGCTTATAAAAGACCACTATTGGACATATGCCTCTTGCATGAACTTCCTATTCGGCCGGTCTAATGCCGCTAGCATTTATCGACGGCCTGCCACACGATATTGTTAAACCATCTTGTAGGGGTTAAATGATGATAAAAATGTGACCACTGAAAACATTTAGCCAGCCTTTCTAATTAAACAAATTATATGGTGTCTAATTGATTTTTCTGTCTCTTTTTTATGGGGTAAGAGCGAACAGGCACACGGATCTCCTGATGATAATAGACAACCGTGGCCTATAGACATCATAGACATTGTAGGTGCGTCGAAGTCCCATGGCCGGGGTATTAGACCTGGTGTGCAAGTTTACCGGCTACACTACCCTCCGGACCGGAACACGATACTGTCATTACGGCAGCAGGAATAAGCAAGACGGTGCATCCCTACCCGGGCGAGTTGCTGTACAGCACTCTACCACCAGTGGTCATGTTGATAGTGACCCAGTTAACCTATGCTCGCCTCTTACGAGCTGCCTGGTAGGGAGGCAGTTCATCTATTCTTCGCAAAGGGCCCCAGACAAATATGGGAAAATAATACATTTTTTTTTCTTTATTTCATATTGTCTTGTTATTTTCTGATGTATGTTTGTGTACACTAATGTATTAAATGTATATAAATAAATAAAATTGGAGTGTCTGTAGTGAGTGTTTAATATTACAATTAAAATAACCATTTTTTACTTAAAGCGTATGTATGTTTACATTATATACTAAAATCACATTTTTTGGGATTTTTATCAGTCGGTCTATTTTAACCTTTATCTCCGAAACGGCTGGATCGACTTTGACGAGAAATTTACTAGCAGACGGCTGATATGATGAGGAGTAGCTTAGGTTACTTTTATTTTACAATAAAATGCAGACGAAGTCGCGGACACAGCTAATAAATATTTTCATTCACTTTCGAAATGACAGGACTTTAAGCACCCGAACAAATATTCAAATCAAATTAATCCTCAAATATTTGACATTCAAAACTGAAATGGTTGGGTTTATCTTGGCACACTCAAATTATTTCGTCAAACCTCTAATAGGCATAATAAACAATGTATTCACCGGTTAAGAAGCTTGCTTGCGTATTCAATTTGAATTACAAGTCCACATTACAAAGGACTGATTCGCCAATGAAATTTCTCAATGGCAGAGGTCAAGTTAAAGAAGTTTTCTGCCTATATCCGAGCCTCTGGCCTATCCATTCAAAATATCTCGGGCTCCGGACGGGTAGGCGACAAAAAATTAAGTAATAATCCGGCCACAAGCCCTTGATAATCTGATCGTGATGCTGTTTTGTCTTGTGTGGTTTTTGATAAAAAAATGTGTGACACGATTATCGGCAACCCTAGTGATAAAAAATGCGGGGTTAATATGGTGCTCGTATCTTTTTATATATATTTTTTAATATATATTCCGCTATTTATTTTATACTAGCGACCCGCCCCGGCTACGCACGGGTACAGTATACATGTTATATACATAAAAACCTTCCTCTTGAATCACTCCGTCAAGTAAAAAAAAATATTAGTTTTAAAGATTTAAGCATTCGTAGGGTCAGACAGAGAAAGAGACTTTGGTTTGTAATATGTAGTGATTTCACCTCGTTGGTCGCACGGTTAGTCGATGTCGTTAACCGAATAGTGTGACCCGGGTTCGATATGGAGGTAGGCATTTTTTTATGGTATTGGAAGGCAAATAAGCAGACGGATTCCCTTATGATAGTAATGAATATACGTCACCTATAGACACCTAAGAAGATAATGATGCGTTGCCTAGCTGAGACTGGATTGGAAAGCCTCTTGTGAAAGTGTGTTAACCGGCTACCTTACTTTCCAAACCAGAACACGACAGTGGCAAGCACTGGCGTTATGGTGGCAGGAATAGGTAAGGTGGTGGTAAATATAATAACACATACATAAAAGAAACATTTATTTGAATTAACAATTATTGAAGTCGGTTTAAAAGAAACTTAAATATTTAAACGCATACAATTACTCCCCGGGTTTATCTATTCCTGTCGACCTAGTGACATTGTCGTATTACGATCCGAAGGTTAGGGTAGCCGGTAGACTGGCACATAAGGTCTAACAGCCCAACCACAGTCATACCAAGTAAATAAAATGAGTGAATGTATGTAATATTAAAATAACCGTTTTTTACTAAGTATGTATGTTTATAAGGTACACATACCAAAATATTAGTTCTTAGAATTTTTGTCCGTCTGTCTGTTTATATCTGCTAATCTCTGAAACAGCTGGACTGATTTTGACGGGATTTTCACTGGCAAACAGCTGATTTAATAAGGAACGATTTAAGCTAATTTTATTTTAGAAAAGTATGAAATAAATAAATAAAAACGCGGACGTAATCGCGGGCAAAGCTATAAAAATATTGGCCTTATATAAATACTAATTTTATTATAATTATTTAATAAAATCAAAACTAGTTTTTCTCGTGTTGATCCGGGTCTTCTGTGTAGAATAGATCATCTGTCTTTCTACCAGGCAGCTCGTAAGAGGCGAGATAGGTTATCAAGGTCATTGCATACAAGACGCTCGTGGTAGAGAGCTATCCAGTAACTCACTCGGGTAGGGATCCACCGCCTTATCTATCATTACCGCCATAATGACGATGTTGTGTTCCGGTCAGGAGGGTAGGGTAGCTGGTAGACTTGCACACCAGGTCTAACACCAGAGCCACAGGACAGCGACGTACCTAAAATAACTATGGTGTCTATAGGTTGTCTCTTACCATCAGGAGAGCCGTGTGTTTGTTCGCTTCCTAATTCCATAAAAAAGAAACAATGTAAACCCAGCATAATGCAATACGGGTATAGGATGATTTTGGATAAGGGATGAAAGTAATACATACGATAACATCGGGATGTCTGTCCGTCGCAATAAAATAGTTTTTGTTATAAAACTGGAGCGAATTTTTTGCTTTCAGTCTCGCCTGGCGGCAATTTGTCGTGGGATGGAAATGTTGTAGCCTTTTTAATTGTTTATTAATTCTTAATTGTTTAATTATAGTAATTAGTATATTCTTGTATTTGATAAGAATATTTTGATAGCTCAATTTAACTGTATATCTAAAGGACTCCTATAGCTTTTAGTATTTTCTTTATTAACTCATTAGGTTAACCTCCTCTGTTTCTCTGTGGTGTAACGGTATGGCTGTCGCCTGTTAAGATCGTTAGCCACTTAGGTCCCGGGTTCGATTCCCAGGTCGGGTAACTTTCTTAAATGTTTTTCAGCTTATTCTGATTAAGTATTATATTGCCCGGGACTGAAATGGACTCGAAGTGGCGATAGGCTTTTTCCGACTTATAATGCTTATTGCGTAAAAACATACCCTCTTTTTAATGTAGTCGGTTAAAAAGTAGTTTATGTATTATTCTGATGTTTA
>DVZL01007843.1:0-10539 GCA_018236625.1 Lasaia peninsularis
GCGGTTTCTTTTAATAGGTAGAGTAATTCAAGAGAAAAATTTTATGCATATTTTTATCATTTAGAAACACTGATAATTTTTAGATTTCTAATATGATGTCGTAAGCGCATTTTTTGCGCTCATATTGCAAAAGATAGATATTAAACCGTAGGTACGAGATAAGTCAAAATAATGTGAATAGAAAAGGTCTATAAAAAATCCGCGGTGGCAAACAAGTATGTCTATCTCTTTGGGATAACCCACAATAACCACTTTTTTCCTTTAACTTTTTACTGGAAATAATGGCTTATATACAAAGCGATTTTAAACAATATAGAATTAATCCTTATTCAATTAAGTACCTATCTTAAACACATTGTACATTTAATGAAGATCAATATGGCCCTTTACAGCATGAGATTTATCGTCGGCTAATTTTCCACCCGAGCGAAGCCGGGGCGGGCTGCAATTGAGAAATAAAAATATGTTTACCAACAGTTTTTGATGTCTGCTTAAAACCCATTATGTTAATAGTACCGGAGATTACATTCTTTACGTAAACCGGTTGCCAATACGTAGTATAGCTAACTCATTCAAGACTAACCAATCTTACTTTTTGTGAGTTGTGTGCAGGTGACAAAATAACAAACAGGCGGCATTATGAAGGTAAGATAGGAATTACAATGAGATACCTAGATGTTTGATATTGGTGACAGTGTCTTTAATTAAAGTACTTATAACATTCAGAAACCAAATGAAAGTGATAAAAATATAGTTGTGAATTAATATGCGTGTTAAAAAGTTGTTACACTAATTATTCAATTATACCAACACATTATACCATATTGAGGTCGCAAATATTATAATAAACAAAGATAGTTTAGCTTCAGTAACAAGAATTATGCACCTAATGTGTTAAATTTTAAATTTTCCGAACAATATTACGAGATATTTTCAAACTTGTTATTTAACGCCATCTTGTGCTTTGTAATGAAACTAGTATTAGCTTGTTATGTTCAATTTTTGTTTTGTATATAAAGGTTCTAAGGTTCAGATGGAAACAGTATATTATTTTTTTAATGCATACAATATACCTACTTAATTTTAATAATATCCTGATGATAGTGTGCAAAGAGTAGTATTCATGTGTCGGCTAAGTTAGTTATGATAAATTTAAATAAGTATATGACGTAATAGATAAAATAATAAAAATACTAGGTATTTTAAAGAAAAATAATTAACTTGTGTAATATCAAAAAGTGAGGGGATAAAACCTAAATAAATCAGTAATAGAATTTGAATTCGAAATATTTTTAGTTCTACCCGCAGTTAGAATTGTGTAAAGCAAATTTGTACTGTATTCAATTGTGTAGTTTGATTGTGTATCTTCTTAAGTATTTTTATAGATTTTAAGTAATTTGAACTGTTACATACCAGTAACATTTGTTATTAAGAACGTCTTGAAGCTTACAGGTCGGTGTTATTTTTGATATTAGCTTATTTGTTTTTTACTACATTCTGCATACTTATCGCATGAGAAATAAATATTATTTCTCTTTATCATACCTATATCAGAGCCCTAGTACCTTGGTTAATCGTGGATGTGTTCTAGTTTATCTATTGGACTAACGAGAGGTAGGTAGCTATTCAAGCACACCTCTGCCTAAACCTTCGGCGGGAATAGGCGTGAAGTTACATTTTTATCTGCTAGCTATGCCCGTATGTTTATTTAATTATTTTATTTTAGGTATACATTTCTAAAATTGAAGTAGCCTAAGCCACTCCTGAATAAATCAGCTGTTTGCCAGTAAAGTCAAATCTGTCTGTCTCTCTATTTGTACCTGCTAATCTCTGAAACGGCTAGACCGATTTTGACGGGTCTACTTGTTTAAACTAATGAACGTATTTGGGTGAAACTTTACAGTAATATAGCATATAATACATGATAATAACATATAGGCTACTCTTTAACCGACCACATCATCAAAATTTCACAAAATTGACGCTTTCTTAAAACCAGCAAAATATCACAAAGGCTGTGATAATTTGGTTGACTCAAAATGGTAGTAACGTAAGTAATAGTGAGATCGAAGAAAGAGTGGGATTGAAAGAAAGTGTCGGTGTAAAAATTAAATAGGGTATGCTCTGATTGTTCGATCATGTGGAAAAATAGACAAAATATCAAAACAGATATCTAAAATGCTAATGTGGATAGATGTAGTTACCCGGGGAGACCTAGTTTGACATTCCACGGCCAAATAAGTAGTTCGCGTATTATCCGAGGGTGGTGTCAAAAATCTCCGAAACCGGAGTGAATGATGAGAATGATGCACGTGGAGTAAGCTAGGCAAATATGTAAGAATCGTGACATTTGCCACTTGATACTCTGCTTCCATGGCAAGCGACTTAGCGTGAAGATATGTATGTGCCTGATAGTAATGAATAGTCACTAGGGCTTTCCCGTGACATTTTTTGCAATATGATTTCATTTATATGACCGCCTTGTTGGTCGAGTGGCTAGCGTACACGCCTAACCCCATCGACTAACCGCGAGGCTCGGGTTTGATCCCGATGGGGACATTTGAGGGATGAACATAGATGTTTGTATTTACAGGTCTGGTTGATTAAATTTATTCTTGTATCTATTTAAGTATTTCTCTGCATTAATATCGTTGTCTAACACCCATAACACAATCATAATTATAATTTGCTTACTTTGGCGTTAGATCAATTTGTTTAAAAAAAACACTTAAATTACACAATGTGTCAATGCAAAAAATGACCTTATGACATTTACAATACAGTCGTAGTTTGACATTAAACAATTAAAATAGGATCTAAGACGTGAAGACAGATACGTAGCGTTACTAAATTAATAGATGTGGGCGAAGTCTCAAAAGCGGGGCCCCTTTTCTTTTATAATTTATACCATAATATTAACTATACAATGGGTCAATGAAAAAAAATACGTTAGTATGCAAAATACAGTCAGTTAAACAGTAGATAGTAGTTTTAAAGTAGGATTCAGGGGCGTAGCTCTAAGTAATATAGACGCGAGAAAGCGGCATCAGCGGGACACCCTTTCTTTATTTAAGAATAGGTAAGTCGGTGGAACCCTACCCGAGCGAGTTGCTGCACCATGTTGGCAGTTAACCTATGCTCACCTCTTATGAGCTTCTTGATGGGGAGGGTGATGGTCGCTCCTGGGTACTAAACAAGGGCCGGACCACCACAGGATATGCCTTACTCGCCCACAGAAGTGATTTTTTGGGATACTAATTTCGCTTTAACGATCTAAATATGAGGGTATGTAGAAAAATATAATATTCTTTTAATATTTAATTTTTTATTTATTTTAAAATTTTTTCATTTATTTCAAATCAAGATGTATCGCAATTAAGGGCCCCCTTTTCGTGACATCACGTATTAGGGCCCACTTCACCTACGCCTAATTACACTACTGCTTGTGGGTATCGACAGGTCGTAAATATCGTTTACCAAATCAATGTGCCCTTATTATCTTTGCGTCCTCTACACTGCCTTCTGTCAGTGAGATTGTACTAGTGTGCGATAATACCGATAGTGTGGTGATAATAGTTTAGTCAACCTTGTCTATTGTTAGTTGCCTACAGGTTTGCAACTTTGTATGTTCTGATAAACTTCTTATCTTAATAATGAGCAGTTTTTTACTGAAATAATGTTGTTTCTTGGTGCAGTAGGTGTGGATAAATTGTTAGTGTCTCATGGTTCGTAAAGCACACAGGTAATTTGTTTTTACTAAATCAAAATTATTATTTAAAAAAAACACCAAGTACGAGTTGGATTCATTGTACGAAGGGTTTTGTGTGTAGATTATGTTTGTATGTAGTATCAAAATAACCACTTTTTACTAAATACTTATGCATGTTTACAATATGTAATATTTTTTAAATTTTTTGTCTGTCTATCTGTTTTCACCCGCTAATCTCTGAAACGGTCGACTTGGCGGGACGTTCACAGGTAGACCGCTAATTTAATAAGGAATGGCTTAGGCTACTTTTATTTTAGCATTTTATTTTAGAAATGTATAAAATTAAATAATTAAATAAAAACGCGTACGAAGACGTGAATACAGCTAGTCTTGTATGTTTGTAGTTAAACTCCTCCGAAACGACTTGACCAATTCTCATGAAATTTTGTGTGCATATCGGGTAGGTCTGAAAATCAGACAACATCTATTTGTCATCCCTTTCGTGCGGGTGGTACGAAGTTCGCCGGTACAGCTAGTACGTGAATAAGAATTTACATAAAAGTTCCCATTAGGTTCAATTCCTAGGTCGGGCAACTTTTCTTAAATGTTTTTCAGAATGTGCCCGAAGTGGCGATAGGCTTGCCACCTATCACATCATGGGCCCTAGTACCTTGGCTAATCGTGGGTGTTCAAGTATGGATTTAAACCATCGCGTTCTTTCTATCATGACGTCAGTGCTCGTAATTATGATGTTCCGGTATCAAATGTAGAATTGCTAACAACATTTAGAAGCTGCATGTTAGTCTTCGTGGAATATGTAACCTGAATTTATGTCATCGCCTTGCCTAATTCTTCCTTTATAACTTCAGTGCTCCTTATTATGATGTTACGGTTAGTTGTGCCCAACAAATTTTAAAAACGGAACGGAGGCATCGGGAAAATATATAAAGACAACACGTATTTCTTACCATGATATTATCCAATCCACTTGATTATTTTTATGAGATAATAAAGTGAACAAGCTGACGGTTCTCCTGATGTTAAGAGACAACCGTGGCCTATATACACCATAGATGTTATAGGTGCGTCACGGCCAGGGTGTCAGTCCTGATATGCTAGACTACCGGCTACCCTAATCCTAACCTCCGGATGGGAACACAACAATGTCATCTTGGCGGTAGGAATAATAGGTAAGGCGACCTACCTAGGCTACCTAGGCGAGTTGCTGCACAGCACTTTGCCACCTACCTTCCTGGTTGGAAGATGATCAATTTCACACAGAGGACCCAGACCAACACGGGGAGAATGCACCTACTTTTAAATTATAAAAAATATTTAGTAATAGGCGTTATCAAAATAATTAGGTAACGTTTATCATCTAATAAGCAAATGTATTTTATCATTAAGTTTTAATTATATCTGATATAGGTAACTTATCAGACATATTAGATGAATTGGTTGGTCCGGGTTCCGTTGTAGAATAGGCCACCCAGGCAGCTCGTAAGAGGCGAGCACAGGGTCTATTGTCACCAACACCGTGACATTGACTAGGTGGTAGTCTTGCAACGACTCGCCCGGATTGGTATGTCTTCGTATTTCACAAACGGTAGATTTTAACCAAATTTCTGTATTAGCTATAGTAAAACTAGCTCTGCTCGCGGATCCATCGGCGTTTTTAATTAATTAATTATATATATTATTAAAATAAAATACTAAAATAAAAGTAGCCTAAGCCCGTTCCTTATAACATTAGCTGATTGCCAGTGAACGCTAATTTCTGAGTTTAGCAGGTATGAAAAGTACCCGTTAATCTCAGAAACGATTGGACTGACTTTGACGGGACTTTCATTGGCAGACAGCTAATGTTATAAGCAACGGCATAGGCTACTTTTAGTTTAGAATTATATTTTAGAAATGTATAGAAAAATATTAAAAAGCACATCTACTTTAAAAATGAAAAGATTCTTAAAAAATTGAAGTTAATCGAAACCAACATTTGTGCTATTTGTGATGAGGTGTTATCTTAGTCCAATCGACCTTCTTCTATATAGTAATGGACGTTGTAACTGTGAAGTTTACCTATAATAAACTTTAATTAATTGTTTCCAATGTAAAATGCATCGAGAATATTTTTCTCTGATGGTAAAGATGAACTAATCTAAGGTGAACTAGTTACACCATTTCCAAGTAAAGAATGGACGTTGCAATTATTAAACTTATCTCTGATTTTCAGTTTAAAATGTATCGGGAATTATCGCCAGAATTGGCCAAAATCGCCAAAGAAGAGTTGAACGAAAATCCTCAGCAAGTGGCCAACGATTTACAAAATATAAAGGAGTGGATATCAAAACAACCACATTTGAAAGCAAGGACAGGTACTTACCTACATTTATCACCCTAGTTTAGGATTGCCCTGGTTTCCCTTCTGGGTTGCAGAGGTCAGATGGCAGTCGCTCTGTGTAAAAACTGGCGCATTTGACAAATCTCCTAGATTATGTAGCTGACCCTAATATCATCTATTATCTAGTATTGCCTTTGACGCTAAAAGTATTCCTACACATTCAGCTTGGAAGACAGTACTAAATTTGCCTAAGTTGATAATATTATACTGTTTGATGTTGAGGTCTTGTGAATAGACATCAGCTCCTAAGCTTTCTTTTCGTCATTTTTAGACTGGTCCTTATATTCCTCATTCCTTGTTATTTTATAGTTTCTATTAATGTTGGTTTGTTTGTTTATTTTATCTCATGACGCTTTTATTAGAGGTTATTGATTTTCTATGTCCTCTATAATTTTTGTATGCGCCTTTTTTCTGTTTATCCATTTGTCAGTTATTATTAGTCTTAACGCAGCAATTGTTGCCTCTTGTTGTATATATAGATGCAACGGAGTTATTCCTAGAATTGTCTCCATAGCTGCCGTTGGAGATTGCTAAACAAGCTTTTCTTTGGAAGCTTTCAAGTTTTTGTACTGTGTTGAGTTTGGTTCTTGGCCACCACACTATCGCTCCATATGCGATTGAGCTGGTACATAACGTTATGGCACGTTACATAAGTCAAGGAGGGTCAAAATTCTATGAATTGCGTTAGGTAATACTTAAACGCCACCTAATACACCCTTACTTTGATGATAAACTGCATTCTTAAAGCGAAAATAGTATAGTAACTGTACTATGTTCGCGTTAAGTTATAGTATACTTTAGTAAATCTTTAATAAATAACGCTCTTGTATTGAGATCTGTTAGTAGTTAAGCTTTAGTAAGATGGCTAAAATGATTCAAGGCCACATCAATACAATACTTATAGACTCATATAAAAAATAGAGAAATTATCGTAAAAAGTCATTTAGGTAATCAAAAATGTTATTTTAACATAAAGTTAATAAGTTGCAAAAAATAAATTACATTGAAAATTTATCATTGTCGGCGCTTGATGTAACTTCTACATATTTCATTAAAAAAGATAGTAAGTTAAAAGTCCTTGTGAACGCTTACCTTCTATGCAATGTACAGACTGTAAACACGACATTAGCGAGCATTGACATTATGGTTGAGGCACCTTCGCTTTTCAAAAAACCAACAACCAGTCTAACAAACCAGCGATCAGACTTTTCAAGTGTTATGTATAACATTAGTTTATTGGTGGCAGTGGTGGTATTGGTACCACCTTTTCTCACTGCCATAACGTCAGTGCTCGCTATTGTTATGTTGGAACTTGGAAGGTATTTATATTTGGTAAACCTGTGCAAGAATATTGAAGTCTTGTTGTAATTCCAGAAATATTTCATACGTGAAATTTTCAACTTTCTAGCGATCATGGCTCATGCGATACAGCCTAGTAACAGACAGACAGACAAATGGTCAGCTAATAGAGACAGATAATAGAGTTCCGTTTTAATTTTTAGATATGGTACCTTAATAAATACTACCATACACATTTAATTCGGAAAATCAACATTTTAATTTAAATACTTGATCTGTTTTGAGCGAAGAAATCTTGTAAAAGATAAATAATATAAATAGGACTATTTATGACTTAGTATTATTAACTAAAATTCATTTTTGTCTAAACAATTTTTACTATTAAAGATGAAATGACATTTTACGATCTCAGCTTAGCGTTCGAGTTAAGAAAATAGTGACGTAGTCAAACAACAACAATCAAAAAACAGCATCCTCAGGGCTACTACAACAATTATTAATCATAGCCCCGAGAATGTAAAAAGTCAAACCTGGTCTGAATATAGTTATTTTTCGTGGAACAACACAAGTGTTTTGTGAAAAAATTAACAATAAAATTCTATCAAGTGCCCATAGTATTATTTGTATAATACTTTAAATAAAGTGGAAAAGTACAAGTGGAAAAGTAATGGGTAAAATTTCTTTGTAGGTACCGTATATTTGATTTCATACACAATAGTATTCCACAATTTTGGTCAACAAAATATCCCTTTTCTCAAGCTCATATTTATCTAAGAACACTCTCAGATCTTACTTTTGACAGCAAAAAAAATTAAAAAACAAGACGTTTTGACAGCTGTCAAAAGTAAAACTGTATTACCAGTAGTATGTGAGTTTTTATACAAAATACCGAAATGGTAACTAATTAATATAACGACACAGTTAAGAAAAAAGACTGACACGCTTAAACTGAAGCAATGCGAACTGTGTCAAAACAAAAATCGAGTCCAAGGGATTCAGTAAGATTGACAAAGGTCTCACAAAGGGAAGAGTTAGATAATCAGACCCTGGATTGTCAACGCCCACCATGATGATGGTGACTGAGGCGGTCTTATTGCTCTGTAAGACAGCCTTAAAGTGTAATGTAAAAAAAACTTTGTAAAATCTTTTCGACACTCGTAATTTAGGCAAAAACAATTCTTTCTTACATACAAAGTACAAGAAAACTCATACTGGAGAAGTTTACAAAACTTTCCATACAAATTATAAATACATAAAACTCCATACTTACACACATCTAGCCGGTACTAACAATGTACAGAACCATTCACACCCGCGGCACTAAACTAGTATGTACAAATTACGAGGAACGTCTTTTTAACGTCACTTTACCGCGCGCTAAATGCGATATGTATATCCTCACTCGCTCTAAGTTGGCCTTTTTTACCCATATCTGAAACAAGAAAATATATTATCACCATAATGGTATTATTGTCGTGTTCCGTATTGGAGAATAGAGTAGCCGGTAGCCATCCTCACGAGACTATATGTGAATGTTGTCTCTTACCATTGAGTAGCCCTAGTTTGCTATCTTTTAAAGAAAAAAAACACTGTCGCTGGGCTGTCGATCAGAATGATAGCCGCATCGCACGTATTTCTGATGCATTTTTTTAATATGAGAAACTTCTTATTTTTTACCATTAACTGTTAGTAGTTTGCTATCTTTTAAAGAAAAAAAATATTGTCGCTGGGCTGTCGATCAGAATGATAGCCGCATCGCACGTATTTCTGATGCATTTTTTTAATATAAGAAACTTCTTATTTTTTACCATTAACTGTTAAAAGAGAGGATGAACAATGTATGAGAAACAATACATAATAAAATAATATTAAGCTTAAACCCAAATTCACAATTGTTTACAATGTTTCGCGCTATTATAACCTTCCCCTCTTCTCCGTGTTGGTCCATCTGCCTCCCTTCCAGGCAACTCGTAAAAGGCAAAAGCATAGGTTAACTAGGTCACTACTAACAAAACCGCTTGTAGTAGAGTGCTATGCAGCAACTCGCCTGGGTAGAGATCCAGCACCTTACCTATCCTTACCGCACTAATGACATTGTCGTGTTTCGGTCCGGAGATTAGGGTGGCCTCACACATCCGGTTTAACAGCCCGATGGGTCGGGGCTGTCTCTTATCATCAGGAGACCCGTATGCTTGTTCATAGTGTTTTTGTAAATTGTGAGTTAAAAAATAAAGAAATTACATCACGCCCACATCCCCGAAGTTGTAGACAGAGATATTTATGCACCCACGATTAGCCGACGATATTCTATATCAATTCCCATGATTGTGTTTTCCCACGACACAGGAATTGTGCTTATGTATTTTGCACACTTTGTTATTTTGCTGTACTCAGTTGCATTATGACCTTTTTTCGACATCGATGGTTGAATCGGTTGAGCCGTTTGGTAAACTCCTTGAAAACGGCTCCTCAACCGATTATCGTGAAACTTTATGTGCACATGGGGTATATCTGAGAAGCAATCAACATTTTTTTTCGCCGGATCAGCAAGTGGTATAATAATGGAGACGTACCGCCTCCTCGGTGATGGCGTGTATGTGCGCGGGGAAGCGGGGCAGGTCGCGGCCCTCGACGTAGACGGACTGTCCGCGGTGGAACCAGCGCCGCTCGTACAGCAGCTTGCCGTCCTCCACGCGCGCCTCGCCCTCCGCGCCGCCGCCCGATACGCCAGTCGCGCCGCCCACGCCGACGCCGCTCTCACGCACTGGGGAATCACCTGCCAGCAAATGTTTCACTCAATTTCTATGTGATTAAGAAATTAGAAATGTCGCATTCAAACTACTCTGACGTTTAAGTTCAAGTTTATTTATTTGCTTTTAATAGAGTTCACAGTTCACAGTTGTTACAATCAATTTTATAGCAAGTACTTAGCGACTAAGACCATTAATTGGCATGCAAATATACATCTCAGAAGAATATAAAAAAATATAATAAATTTAATAAATTTAATTCTACCAACACAACATTTTGTAAAAACAAATTTCAATTTATAAATATGTCATTCATAATTGTCAATTGCATAATATCCATATTCATAATTCATAATGTCAATAAATAATTAAAATGTCAT